>WTSP01005289.1:89845-100912 GCA_025331215.1 Actenoides lindsayi | reverse complement strand
AGAGAAGAGAAGAGAAGAGAAGAGAAGAGAAGAGAAGAGAAGAGAAGAGAAGAGAAGAGAAGAGAAGAGAAGAGACGCCTTTCTTTTTGAAGATGTAGTCAATTTTCTAGGCATTTAATAAGAAATAAACAAATTACTCCAGTGCTGAAATGGATTCAGTTAATTGCTAACATGTGCATTTTATTGCTAAGTTACTAGTTTATTCTTGAAGTTGTTATAAAAATTTCATATTATGCTCAAGTTTTGGACCGTTCTGGTCTCTGAAGAAATGAAAATTCTAGAATATTTCGGCAGCTAATGTAGTTTTCATTAATTTTGTGTGCAACAATTTTGTGTCCCTTGCCTTTGCAGTACCTCAAAGTATTTTTCTGTATCAAAGGAGACAAAGCTTCACATGTGGCCAACGAGCATATCCTGACTCTGATCAGAGGAGTAATGGGGAATCTCTATGCTGTTGAGACACCGATTAAAAACATTCATTGCTTCCAGTAGTCAAACATGTCATCTGCATGTAGTGTGAGATGAAAAAAGTTATTCAATCCAGAATTATGGAAAGGAAAACTATCATAGAATCATTTAAGTTGGAAAAGATCTTCATGATCATAACGTCCAACCATTAACCCTACTCTACATGTCCACTGCTAAACCATGTCCCTAAGCACCATATTTACACAACTTTCTAACAAGTCCAGGGATAGTGATTGAACCACTTCCCTGGGCAGCCTGTTCCAGGCCTTGACAATTCTTTCAGGGAAAAAATTCTTCCTAATGTTCAACCTAAACCTCCCCTGGTGCAACTCGAATTACACAGAATTATTGAGGCTGGAAAAGACCTCTGAGATCATCAAGTCCAGTCTATGACCCAACACCACCACATCAGCTAGACCACTGCACAAAGTACCACATCCAGCCTTTCTGTAAACACATCCAGGGACGATGACTCCACCACCTCCCTGGGCAGTCCATTCCGATGTCTGATCAGTTGAGGCTGTTTGCTCTTCTCCTATCACTTGCTATTTGGGAGTAGAGACTAGCAACTTCCTCTCTACAACCTCCTTTCAAGCAGTTCTAGAAAGCAAAAAGGTCTCCCCTCAGTCTTTTTTTCTTAGGCTAAAGAGCCCCAGTTCCCTCAGCCACTCCTCATAAGACTTGTGCTTTAGACCCTTCACCAGCTTTGCTTCCTGACTATAAAAACTGGCAACTATTATTTTCATTCTCTTCCAGGCTTTTTTTCTCAGTCTTCTTTACTAATAACCCTTCCTTAAATCCCTCTGTGTCTCTCATGTTCAGGAGCTGAAATTAGACTGACTTTTTGTAGTAGCACATCTCCGATAGTGCACAGGAGCCATGGTGATGCATTTAGATTAAAACTTGGCATTGTGTTAGAAAGAATGTTAATAGGATATTCAAGCTAAAAGGAATGCAAATAACCATTCCTATTTAGTATTCTCTTATTATAGTCTCATCTAATATTTCCCTAGAGCCAAAGCCAAGCTTATGAGAGCAAGGGTAGAAGAAGAGAAGGTGAAGTAGGAGGAGCTGACAATTAACCAGGTAACATGCTAAACAGAGTGGTGAAGCTGGGGAATATATAAAGTCACATTTTCTGGAAGCAGCTGTGAGTGCACATTCCCTACATTTTAGAAAGCTGACTTTCACCTCCAGAAAAAACTTGCATCTTAAGGAAGCAATTTTATCCCTGAAGAAAAAATCCCTACACTCATACTGATGTAGTCTGATTACACTGACCTACATGACGGACTAGGTACTTGTCGAGTGTACTGAGAACTCCTGCTAAACATGCTGAGAAACAGCCACAAACAATGAATGACTTATCATTCAGTCACTGCAAGAAGTGAGCATACTCTCTGAATGAAATCTATAGACATCTTCCATAAGCAGTACATAATGTTTTAATCTGCTTACATATGTTACATCTCTATTAGAGACAAGAACTTGACTGGATATACATCATTTAGCTGGAGGCAATAAGGAGTCTTTCATAAGAAGCAAATATTAGTTCTTCTGCCAGTCTTATGTGGGTCTTTAACACTGGAACTGCACTCTTGTATTAATTTAGGACATAATTTAAAGTGTGTTTAATAAGATTCATTACCCTTAAGCAGTACATTAGCTGTTATCACTAATAAATAAGCTAAAAAGAAAAAAAGAACTCAAAGAATTCATCCACTTTTATATCCAACCTCTTTCCCTAAATGAAAATTTTATTAGTGTAATTGAAGATAGCAGAAAGTACATGATACAAGACAGCTCTAAATATACAAATTTGGACATTTTACAAGCTTGGTTTGACTTTAAAATGCCCACTTAAACATTGCAAGTGCAAAATGCAGCCCTCAATTTAAAATCTGAGACACGCTAATGGAGCAGAGTGCAGGCTGAATGTGTTTGAGCTTTTAGGAGCAGTCACATTATGGCTGGAGTCATGATATTCCTTCTTCCTCACCCTTTTGGAGAGTAGGAGTGAAAAAGATGTCTGTACTATATCAGGTGCTATTTTCATACCTATTATTTTAGTTACAAAATAATCTCAGCATCTGACGATGAGACATTCTCTGGCTTCCAAAAACATCAAAAGCATCGATCTACAGCAAACCCAAAAGAGGAAACAAATCTCTGTAGCATATGCCACTAAGCCTTTCCTCTTTGTAAAAGTTTAATTTTCTCTTGGAAAAAGGAAATTTAGCTATACTCTTCCACCCGATAACCCTTGGATCCTCTCCTCACCAGAAAGATAAGCATCCTCAAGTTCACTGTTTTGTATACAGCATTCAAATTACTCTCCAATTGCCTTACTTCTTTCAAGTCAAACCTCTTCTTCCATCACTTCCATGCTAATCTTCTCTCTCAGACTCTCTTCATAGCCTTTTGTTTGCTAATTACTTTATAAAATATAACAACATTAATTTCTTTTTGGTTTTTTTTGCCTTTTCAGGATTCTATGTCCCTCAGCACTCTGTCCCCTGAGGACTGCTCAGGCAGAATCATAAGCTTATCGTAAGGTCAGTTTTCATGCAAGAGGTACAAAAACTTTTGCCTGGTGTGATTCACCCAGCATGTTAAACACAGAATCAGTATTCTGCATGGACTAGCAGATGAGAGACCTTTTTGACAAATCACTGCTGAAGCTACAAAGGTGACAGTAAAGCAAAACAAATAAGTGGGGGGGGGGAAAGAATAATTAAAAGATATATGCCAGAAACATTACAGCATCCAATGGCTCCACTTGTTCTTAAGAACTATGTGTAATGGAGACTTGTACTTACATGTCCTATCTAATCCACAATTGCCTTCAACATAAAAAGGTAATTCTATATATTGTTTTATTCTTTAAAATTAACTTTAAATTATTGCAAAAATAGCAGAACAAATTCAGTAGAAAGGAAAGGGGTTATTCCTTCTACTGCTGCCAATGAACACACTTGAAAGATGGAAGATTCAAAGGACCTCCGATGGGAGGACTCAAAACTACAACACTTCTAGTGTTCTTGTGTCCTCTTGAGAGAGAGGGATTTGTATCTGATGCTGTTGCCTCCTTCTGTAGTTGTCTTTTTGAAGAGTGACACACATCTGCACAGCTTCCATAGGAGATTTCTAAAGCATCTACTTCCAGTAAATTCAGATGTGGTGCCCAGATATATTTCATGGGAAAATAAAACCAATAGATTAGAACCACGGACTAGAACCCACCATAGATTAGAACCATAAATTGGGGCTATTACTATTATACTGCTTTAGAGGTATGATGAGGATAACTGCATTAAAATCATTATGTGCTCCACTGCTGCAATAGCAGAGGTCTAGTAAGGTCTAAAGAAAATAAAGGTCCAAAACTGTGATTTCTCCCAGGACAACCCAATTTTATGAGGATAAGGTTTAACTGCACTTTGAAAACGTAAGAACTGTGATACAAACTGCCTCTTATAAACACAGCAAATGCATATATATGTATAAAAGGGATTGTGAGGCCCCAAAAGTTTATCCATTACAGTGTCCCCATTTATATCTACCAGTCGATATACTGGTGGCTGCCTGCATTTAATGGGCAGACATAGGAAAATTAGGTTTCATGTGTGATAACATTGTGCAGCTGTTGATATCTTGTTGTTGGCACTGGTTTCTGATGCAGACACCTGAGGTGAAAAATGAGATACAGTTTCAAAGAAATGGATAAATTCTGATTGTGAATTATTCCACTTAGTTGCACAGAGGAAACAATGATGTGAGGAGGATATTTTTTGAAACTCCCTCTCACTGGCTTTGTTGGGACAAAATAAATATATTTATACATTTTTTGGAGATTGGAACAATTTCTGCAATTGTTCCATTTCTCCACTTTTAATTAAGCAATGCTCCAATTAAATTTTAATTATTGCTTCAGGTAAAACAAAAAAAAATAATTAATAAAATAAAAAAGTTGAGCTCCAAAATGTAATTAATATAAGTGAGAATTTTTAATCTTTTTCCAGAGTTACAGGACATTGTTCAGAGGAATTATTCACCTAGTCTTCTGGTTATAAATCTTTTAAATTAACAAGGTCAAGAAAAAGAAAAATTCTTCCCCCTCCATATTAGGAAAACAACTCATATTCATTCCTCCCTAACACCATCTATGATACACTAAATGCTGAAAGCATAAAGAACATATTTATGCAAGAAGCAAAAATCAGAGACTGAATTATAGCAAAATAGAGGAGCTTTAGGAAGCTAAAATTTTGTTTGTTTGTTTTTCAGCAATTCTGGCATTTGCAGTTTTTGAACAGTACATGCCTAGTTCTACTTAGTCTACCATTGCTTCAGAGAGAAGAATTGCAAGACCTTACACTGTGAGTACCCTGAACTGATACCAGCAGGAATATAGCACATTCAGGCCAGAGGATGGTCAGCTTTTTGAAAATTCAGGGATAGTAACACTTTAGCCCCTGGCTTTGTAAAGGGAGATAGAAAGAGCAAAAGTATTCATTAGGTGTAAAAAAATCCAGCTAAGCAAAGAATAACCCTTGACTGAGTGTTCCAAAATACGTAAAAGCAGAAGATTATGGAAAGTAAATATGATGCAGTGACTATACATGAAGCAAATGCCTGTTGGAAGGACATGAGAAGCATCAAGTTGTGCCCAGGCGATCTCTGATGTGCTGAGGGACAGCCACGTCACCCAAGCTCAGCTCTTCTCTGAAATCCACCAGCTATACTCTGTGTCAGGATATGAGTCATTCACCTCTGTCCTGTGGCATGTTAGCCCAATTTACCCTTCTTTATGGTCTGAAGTACCAGTCTGAGCTAGATTTTGTGTACATGAGGTAGGGATCTGCAATTAAAATGCAGTGGAGGTTAAAGCTGGCTCTGCTCCCAGCTAACGTACGTGGTTGTCCAAGAACTGTCTTTCTGTACAGTGAAGAGCAGGAGCCAAGGCCCATTCTTTGGCCTTCAGGGAAAGTAACACAGGATGGATGTATGGATGTATATAGCTATATTTCCTTCTTCTTCAATACGGTGGCATCATGCATAACAGTTGCTAGGGCTAAGCTATTACACAAGCCATGACAGGGCACTCGCTGACGAAACACTAGTTGGCACACGTCAAAATTGTCATGGAGCATGATAACTAAATATATTCCCCTCAGGTTCACCAAAGAAAGCAAGAATGATATTCCCCGTTGCCAAACACAGCTGGGGCTTATTCCAGGACTGGGCTTTGCAGGTGCTGCTGGAATGCAAGTAAAAAATGTGGAAATATGCATCTTCTTAACAAAAAAGCAAATGTTTTAGCAAATCATGCTCTCTGTATGTCAGACATTTATAATAGAACTTTATTCTCTGGAAGAAATCCCTAGCTTTCTCTCATTCCCAAAGAGACAAAACCAACAGTTAGAAAATTTACAAAGGAAATACACTTCAAGTCCCTGGAGCAGTGCAAAGTTACGCCTACACGTTCTAAAAGCTAAGGGAAATGATATAAAACAAAATTTCTTATATTAAAAAAAAAGAACAGAAATGAGTATCTTCAGAGAGCAGGTATATTTTGTATCAGTCTTTGTGAGGAAATTCCCAAGAAGCAGAACAGTGATATTAATAAACCAGTGCAGAACCAAACACCTGAATACATGAGTCTGAATATGATACTTAAACAAAATATAGAGACAAAGATGAAACACTATATTTAAATAACAAAATTCTTACTGTATGACTGTGCAGGGGAAGAGTTTATATCATCCACTGCTTCAGAACTGGGGGTTTTTTGTGCATAAAATTTTGAATGCTGTGTATCTCTAATATCAATGATCGACGTTTTGTATGCTGTTCGAAATTCTGAATACTGTTCTAATTATTTTAGAAGATGACAGGTGTTTTGAACAGTTATTTTATATCTCCTCATTAAAAGAAAAAGCCTAAACTGTTTCTTTTATAAAGGAATTAATGACTGGTACACCTTACTGGTAATGTTAACTGACACACCCATAAAGTAAATCGGAAATTATTTTTTTTTCCCCGCCATGTTCAAATGTGTTCTGCCTCTTTAAATCAGGAGTTTGAAACATTTTGAAATGCCTCAAAGCTGTCTCCACTGATATATCTCCTCATCCAGTCAACAGAATTAAATCTGAATTGAATTCTGAACTTGGATTAGGTTGGATCAGTTCTCCTAATGCTTTTATGTGCAGCTTCTTGAGACTAGGAGAGAGACTGGGGGGAAGACATCCCTCTTTGATTTTACCTCATGTCACCAATGTAAGTTACCTATTTTCTCTTTATTGCAGTAAGAAATATGAATGTAACACTTCATTCCTTTGAAAAAATACCTTTGCAGTCACCACAACTAGGAGCTCTGACAAAAAGCACCACGAGATTACTAAGATTTTTAAGGGGAAAATAATGGTCCTTTTTCCCTTGAAGTGGTTTTCACTTTTTTTGTACACTGGGTCATTTTTGTTGCCAAGTTTAAGTCTTAGGATTTTGCTCTAGCAGTTCCTTCTTCTTGGGCTTCTAAGGTTTAAGATTAACGAGTGCTTCAGATAGAGTCATTCTTAATATACTTCCCATCAACTGTTCTACTGGAGGCAATCCAGACACAAGTGATCAATAGATCATAATTGTACACACATCTCATGATTTTTTTAAGTTTGCACCACTCTACATCCTCTTTGCTGAGGAGTTAACATGACTTCTGACATGAGAGTTAAAAAACCAAATCATCTTTTTCAGTAAATACAGGACATTCATCAGAGTTGTTAATTTAAGGCCTACTGCCTTCTATGAAGAGTTTAGGAATTTCATGCCTTGCAATTATTGGCTTTATTTTTTGGATGACATGTGCAGCTGACATCCACAAAGATACATCCAGGTCAATACATATGGAGAAAGAATCAGCTACAGTAGCGTATGTGTGTCCTCTCCTGGTGCTGTCTGTTGCCAAGGTCTGTCAGGTAGCTTTGCAGAGATTAATGATATTAGCAACTGTTTCCTGGGGGGTTGTTTGGATACTCTTGTTTGCTTAGTTTCCCTCCCATGCTATATTCTTCACAGCTGTTACTTAGGTTTGAACCACCTTGGTCAAATCCTACAAACTGCTGTACTTACGCTATGCCCTTGTTTGTGCTCTTGCCCCTCTTCAGGATTTTGGAGAGCAGCTACTGTGAAGTCTCAGAGGATCAGAAATATTTTCATTCCACAATCCAAATGTCAAAGTCAGCTTATGTTCACTACTGTGGCAATGAGTCTGCTGGAATTTTATCTCCTCGACTCTTTCCTCTTTGTCAGCAATGAATAAATGTTATTTATATTCAATAAATAATGAATAACAATCAATAAATCTGTTTTATATTGAATGACAGAGTATGATTATTGTCAGGGCCATATTAACATACATCTACTTGGGCATCTTCCTCAAAATTCTGTTCTTTTACACAAGTTTCTGCTTAACAAAGATTTTCTGTAAGAATATTTGCTGCTATCAAAGATTAAAAGACAGTACCATTTCTGATCAGAACCTTTGAATCTAAAAGAAAAGGTCACTTTTTTAATATGAACCCAGTAATGCCAGAGATGCTACCAACTGTTTTGGTGTTATCAAACTAGACAAGTACGTAACGACTAGGCCTTTTGCAAGCCCCTACTGTTTCTGAGCAGCCAACACACTGGAGCATACCAATTTTTTTATTTCTATGTAACTTTTTGATATGAATACAACAGGGTGTGGTTTTTTGTCTCCAGACAGGTTTTCTTTGATGGGGAGAGAGAGATATATATATATTACATAGAACAATAATACATCCCTTATCTTCGCCTCTGGATGACAGGCACAATACAGAACGTTGTGCCAAAGAGGTAGATGAATCAATACTTCTTTAATTATGTTAAATGACTTTGTTTCATGCTTTCCAAAATAGGGTCTTACTGACCATTGCAACACTGCTGCATTCACAAACTTTGCTTGGCTTTTTCTGGAACTGTAGAAATGTGATAGTTCACCAGCACTTCCTATTTCACAATACTAAACAGCACACGTCTTATCTGCTCCTTTTCACAGGTAGTAGCTTCATTCAGAGCAAGACCAGCTTGTTGAAAGTATCTCAAAATTAATCATGTTCAATTTTATTTCTGTTATAAACCAACACATCTTCTGCATGGTAAAAGATGCCAAGCAATCCTGGCACCATCTGAGATTTCTTTTTCAGAAATTTTCTGTTGCTAGAGTGATGCTGACTGTGAGCCAGCTGACACAGTACCTTCCAAATATAATGATGAATACAGTTAATGCTTAAGATTCTTTCATGAAAAAGCCAGGGAGGAGAAAGGCCAAGAGGACTTTCAAAGTATATAACTTTGAGAACATTTGGTTTATGGTAAGCAAGCTAATGTAAGAAGCTTGTTTTATTTCTCCACATACATATGCTAATTTTCTGCTGAGCTTTGGGATTTACACTGCATGCGATTCCTTAAGTACCTTTGTCTGTCAAATACCTCTCAATCATCCATTCTTTTATTCTTTTCTTACCTTCTCTAGAAAAAAAATACAGAGGTCACAGACTGTTGTTAGAATTGCTGATGCCAAAAGTTTGATTTTTACTCTCTTGGCAACTCTTCTATTTCCATAAAGTCATGTGGCTACATTTCTTCCATAATTTGTCTTTCTACTGTTGATACATCCTTGACCTTGATTTGCTGCCCACCTAGTGGGAAAGCACCATTCTTTGCATTATATTTTTGCAAGGACTGTATTTTTCTCCCATTGATCTGGATACTGACCACAAACATCCTGTGTTGCATTCCATGCAACTATTCCTGTATATAGTTTCATTTGCCTTTACAAATATCTGTTATTAGATTGACTATAAATTATTAGTGATAAAATAATGACCATTTTTGGTTAGGAATTTCACCATTCTGTTGTGCAGGTTTTTTTCTATTATAACAGAAATAAGGATTTGCTGCTACCTAAAGCTAAAATTCCTTGGAACATTTTTAATATTGTGGGAAACTGGTATGTTGCCACATAATGCTCCGCCTTCTGCTGTGAACTATATCCTTTCTTCTGCTAAACACAGTTGTCATCTGCACTTTCTGCTTTACTATCTTCCACAGATTTCCCATCTCCCTGCCCTACTGATATGTTCCAGCCTTTCAATTCCTAGTGTTGTAAATTCAACAGAACACTTTTCCTTATTTGTGTCTTTATTCTTTATTCGATCAACGTTGTCTGAGATTATCTCCAATTCTACTTCTTAAAGAAGTCATATCGCTATTTTTTAATCTTTTTTTTTTGTGCTGTCTCTTTTACCAGAGTAAGATCTAGATGTGACTGAAATTGTGCTAATAGATCAGTGTCTCTGATACCAGCAATTACCCTCCTTACTAGGTCTCCTGTTACAATTTCACATCTGCAACATTCAGTTAGACTGACCAGGGTAATAAAAGTTGCTTCCTCTTGGGCCTGGCACCTCCTTTGACATTAGACCTTTTCATGTACTTTATCATTTCTGCCTGTGACATGAGCATTAAAAGCTTCTCTTTGTTGCAATTTGTTTCTGTCTCTGGCAGTTTCAGAGCACATAGCTTATCACTATAAGAACAAATTTGACAAATATCAGAATCTGCTCTTATTGGGCTATGCCCTCTTAAAGTAGAGACCTTCCTCTATCTTCTTTCTGGATCCATCAAGCCTAGATGTCTGAAATGTCAAAATCAAATTGCTCCAAGAGCCATTTCCCATCTCTGTTCCAGTACTGCAATGACAACTTTGTTAACAACATTTTCATGGAACTTTCCCCTCAGTTTTTCCCTTGCTTTATATTCTCATGTTTCTGCTTCCTCTTAGAGTCTATTGTTTATTTTGTTTCTTGAATGGTATAAGACAGAAGACACAGATGTTGACTTGACCTTCATGAGCTGCCTACCCATTATATCTTCCCCATATAGTATATTTTAGCTTTCAGCAATATTTTTTCCTTTTCCCTTTTTTTTTTTCCTCCAGTATTTCTTGTCTTTCTTAATGTTTTACATAGTAGGAAAATATCACTAACTTCCCCCAAAAATTATGTTGTGAGTAAAAGTCACCATTTCTTCCCAGTACTACTAATACCACATATTCTTACAGGCACCAAGTAAATTCATTGACTGTAAAGACAGGAGGTCATCAGGTAAAGCAAAGTATCCCCTGGAAGCCTATGGAAGCACCCATATCACTTCACTAACCTCATGGGCAACCTGTGCCACTGATTTCAGACGACTGGTTTCCTTCCTGTGTCTTCTGCTAAGAAACTAGTATTTAATCACACCCATATCTACCTTAGGTTCCTAAAGTAATTACCCTCAATCAGAGCCTCTGTTTATTTATACTTTTGCTGTCTGCAAAGAATATAATTTCAGGAAGTATCTAATCAATTCCTTTACCTCTGCTGGTGGCTTCACACAGTGACAACTCAAGAGACTGGTTTAACTTCAAGGAGAAATCCAAACACTTCAGATGTTTTTTTCTGGAGAATAAACATGCTAAAAGCAAATCTTTTTTAGCCTACATTCTGACTAGAATCCTACTTCAATCTCTTA
>WTSP01005289.1:0-89808 GCA_025331215.1 Actenoides lindsayi | reverse complement strand
TAAAAGCATATAGTTCAGTCATATCAAATAAGAATTATGAATATGTAGTAATGGTTACTTTAACATAAAGACAGATGTTTTCTTTCTTCTTATATGCAGACATACACATCTTTAGACCCCTACATGAGATGTCAATAAAAAGAAAGACTTTTCTTGCAATGGTATATTGTTCCATACTATATATTACCAGTCTAAGGCTCCATGGTTTTTATTGCATGCTTGTAGATTCAAGAAAGCTTTTGGCTTTTTTTTCTCTGTTAGTCAGTCTTTCCCTCTCCCCTTTTCTTTCCCTTTCCCCTTTTCCTTGCCTTTCCTTACTGTGATTTTTTGAGTTTTCAGTCTTAAGTACCTAAGTTCTTAAGTATGTTGATCGGAAAAGTCACCTTTTTTTCTGCAAAATACCCTTGAGTTTTCTTGGCCCTATGCACAACATGACAATTCCTCCCTTGGCAAATGTACCCACAAAGGCCACCTGCATGGGAAGTTGTTACATCTTCTCTCTCTTTTTAATTATTTTTTTTTTAATATAAGTCCACCCCCCCCACCCCCCCAGTTTTCCATATAATCATGTTGTACATGTACAGCAAAAATGCTTTGTATGCAGAATGTACTGTGCTGGGCTCACAGTCATGTACTGCACCAGAAATATTTGGATTGAATCCCCATTTTTCTGCCTGTAATTTAAGTGTTTGATAACAGGATCTCATTTCAAAACTCTAATTAGAAATGGTCTGGAAAAATAAAGTACTCCAGGGCTAATCGCGAGCTAGCTTGTTCTGCTGCTGCTAACACCATAATTCACCTACTCCTTTGTTGCTTGTAAAATGTTAACCTGTAACGCTTGTTAATATTTTTTTTATTTTTATTTTTAATGTACTATAAAATTATATCTGCCTCAATATTTTATGCTTTTATTTATATTTTATGGCAGCAAATAAGGAAGCAGATTTCTATTTACCTGGCAGGGAAGTGTGCTGCACATGCAGAAACAACCACAACGTGTTTCAGAGAAAAGAGGTGTAAAGTTTGTGAAGCTCAAAATTTCTTTTTGTAGCATTCATGACCTGATTCACCAGCTTTTTTGGGTCTTGCTGCTGACATCTCAGCCTTTGTAAAACCATAAAAAAAAAAAAAAAAATCATCAACCCATTATTAACAGCAAGTCAGAGAAAAAAAAATTCTCTCTTTTTTTTTTTTTTTTTCCACCTCCCTCCCAGCCCTCATCTGTGTATCTAACACTCAGAAAAAACACATGGAAGTGGCTCCCTAAATACCATTACAAAAAGGAGTCCTAGAGAGTGTTGCAAAGACTCTGATATAAAACTGCACAGAATGGAATTGACTGGTCCAGTCTATGGTTATCAAGCTTATTGATTTACTTTTCCCCTGAAATCAGTTTAGGTGATACACAGCTCTGAGTAGATATCCCTATGTACTGTGTTTTTCCAGTGTGTTATGCTACCAACTCCTGATTATTTTTGAGGCTACAGGTTGTGACGGTAATCTTTTCAACTTTGGGACAGTCAGTGTTGACTTCAGATAATTCTGCCTTTCTTTGAAAAGCCATAGAAGAGGAAAAGTAATAATTCGTATTTTATCCCTTTAGTTTATGAAGTTTGAAGCACAATAACGTGAAAGTTATGAACTGACACTTAGATATTTTCCCTATCTATCTTTTTTGTCACCAAAATTAATTGTTTCCACAATTTTGTAGTTATGAGGAAAAATTCTTGTTTGAAATGCATTTTTAAATATTAATTAAAATGTCATTTCAAAATAAATTTTTAAAGGAAATATTAAACATTGTTTAATACAACAATTTAGACATGTCAGTTTATAACTCCCAATTTTCTAATTTATTGGAATTCAAAACCAAAGTCCAAATAACAGAAGATATATCCAAAACTGATTCTACATTTGCTCTATGAAATTCTTGTGCAAACTCCTTAACTTTGATGAAAGGGTCTCTGAAACCAAAAGCAATGCTCACAGATCAGGAAAAGGGATTATTTTTGTCATCTCATTTACTCCAGAGACTCACTATAGTGTGGAACTATTTGCAAAACAGCAACCATAAACTAATGCAATGTTTGCCTGTCACACCACATCATCCCAGCAAGCATTTGTTTACCACAGTTTGAAACCCTAAGCAACACATGGTTTACTGCTAAGTCCCCTTCTAGTGGTGTCCCATAATTTGGATGAATTACTTCCATCCATCTGCATCTGGAATTAAGGGATCTGTCCTATAGTTTTGTAGAAAATTATTTAAAACAAAAAAAAAAACATTCATTTGGGATAAAACAGCATCACACGATGGCAAGACTAAATATTGAATCCATTTACATATTCAGGGTACTATAAATCAGGCTCTAGCTCTAACTGTATTTTTCTTTGATAAATATCATTCAAAGAGAAAGCAGCGTATGCTTAAATGCAGTAGTATGGCTGCAGGAGTTGGCAAAACTGATGAGCTGAATCCTGCAAGTTACACGAGGACACTGAATTTGCCACTGTAAGAGCTCAGCTAACTTTAGGAACAGAGTTGTTGCCATTAGCAACGGGCCAGTCATTTATAGAGGGAGTGATGTTCATCACTCAGTGCTGTGCTGAAATTTTAGTGCTTTACAAAAGAGAAAGACAAGATGCTGCACTGTTTATTTCGTGTTAACTCTGGTCTTGTGCTGGTTGGAAACTAATTTGCCATCTAGTGCAAAGTGCAGTTTGCACAGAGCCACACACCTGTATTTGCTATTGAATGTATTTACTTCGATGGTGATTTATTTCAGAGCTTGGGAGGACGGAGGAGTTTACTTTGATTCTTTTCTTGAACAGATTTTTATGCTCTTCCTCCTGTAAAGTCTCAGAAAGCCATTTCTTAATCTCCCTTATACAGATATGGAAAATTTTAAGTGAATAATACTATGAATTTTTATCTGGCTCATTTTGACAATGCATACTCTTCTTCCCCCTTTCTTGATATTCCTTCTCGTACTATGACATTTACTCTGGTTTCCTCAGCATAGTTCTCTTCCTCTATTTCTTCTTTCTCCTGTTTTTAGTTTTTGAAGGAATTTGGCTACAGCTCCCTCTTTTTCTTCCCTGACACTAACTTTTTTTATTCACTAAACCCCAGAAATATTATCCAATCTCTCCTGCTTTATATTCTCACTCAATATTATAAATATAATCTTGAACACTGGACCTGTACTTCGAGTGCTATTATCCCCTTATCATCTCCACATGTAATTTTCTATGATTCTCAATCAGTTTATTAGCAGCTGCTATCTCGATTATTGCAGTACTTCCCCTCCACCCCATTACTAGACAGCATAGATCTGTGCACTGAGACAAATGTAGACAGGAACAGCTAGAATAATCATGAAATAGAGTCTGAGAAAGAACCACAGTTTTCATTCTTTAGTAAAACACAGCCTTTCTGTAAAAATTGTTTTAAAAAACCAAAAAAAATATGGAAAGAAGTCAGACAACAGTGCTGGCACATAAAATAATAAACTGACTATGACTGCCTTCGTTTAGAAACAAAAACCTCTCTAGTCAGTGAATCTGTGAGTCCCACAGCAGCAGTACTTGATTTAAAAATGTAAATATTTTAAAAGGAAGCATCATGTACTTATTAACAACCTTATGTAATTACATTATGTGTGAGTGGATACGGAGGCACAGGAAGTTTGTTTCGGGACATTCATTACAAAATGATTTCTCTTCAGTAATGTCTGTAGGATAATCTCACACTTGAGGACTAAGCCAAATACGAGTCTCTTGTATATTGTTCCCTTGTCATTTGCTTGTATGTCTTACAGCTCAGTGCTGTATAGTAAGTCAGCTGCATACCTAGATACACAAAAATTTAAACATATAATTTATTTGTGTAACTGGCATGTGAAGTTCTTTGGTCCGTGGTCCAGAAGAAATGGATAATAGTGTTACCACTGAAATCTTTAGGAAGTATAAATGACAGTGGACAGTGTTAATGCAGAAGAACAATTAAGACCTGAATACTGTTAAATTCTATTTTAGTTGAAATGTTATAATTATAAAACATCACTCTTGGCTCTTCCGTGGTGTTTTTTTTTAACAATATGGTATACACCTCAAGGAGAAAGAGAGCTCCAGTCAGCGAGGCACAGCACAAAAACAGACTAAAAATTATGTAAATGATGAAAACAGAGAAAGGAAAGGCACACAGGAGAAATAAGTGCTATGGAAGCTTAACAGATGAGAAGTTTAATTGTCATAGCTGTGCAACTGAAATAATGAGCTTAAGATGGTAACTGAGAAGGAGCTGTATATTAGACTAACAAGATGGATGTCTGTAACGCATCAAAGAATTTATGAAGGTCTTCATAAGATTTACAGGGTACTGGATAGAAAAGAGATATGTGGCCTTCAGTACGATAGGACACACAAACTGGAAAATGCCCAAACATGTCACTAAAATATAAAAAAGCATGATCTGTATAGACGGGGATACTATAGACTGGAATTTGTGTGCATGCTGATTATATAGGTAGAATAATCAACTGCCTAAAAACTGTGAAAGATGAAAACCATTAGAAGATACATGATACATTGCATAAGGGAGTGACTCAATACACATTATGGCTTGGATTAGTCAGCTTCAAGATGGTAGACAATTTTTCCTGTTCTGTTCAGTTTGATCAGTGATGCACAATGGCTACATTTGAAAAAGAAAATTAAACATCCTTGGGACTGTTCTTTGGTTATTTAGAGCAAATACCATGGTACGATCCATGTCTGTGCTACTTGAACTCTTTGGACTCCAGATCAAAGTGGCTGCATCCCAATTGCCTGTTGAAAGTGATGTCTGGCCCTTTCTAATGCCCGTACTATTCCTGAAATGGTTTGGAAAAATACTCAGTGGCCAGAGCCAAAAATATATTTGACAATTTAACAATAGAACCAGTCCAGGTTTTGTCAGTAGAAGAGTAGGAGAACTGGGATATTTAAAGAACTAATAGTCCCTAAAGTGTCAGTAAGCCAAAGGGGATATCAGGAAGGGACTTTCCTTTGTTTACAGCCTGAGATCCATGAGAAGCCTGAAAGCAGATCACCTGGCCTGTGGCACAATCCAAATGGCCTTTCCTCATTGGGCTCCTCCAAGGGTAGCCTCCAATATAATATCTTGGTGGCAGGACAGTGGCTGCCACCGTTTGGCAGAGGGTAAAAGACATCTCTATCACTGCACATGTCAGGTACAAAGGACAGACAAGCTTTTCAGAGAGACAGCAATGAGGAGAAGGCTGCTGCAGTCAAAGCCATCTAGTTCCTTCAGTCTGGGAAACATCCAGAAAAGAGAGCAACTGAAAGTGGGCTGAGTGACCAGCTCTGCTAGCAACAGTCTCCCTTGATTTTTATTATTCCTGGAAACTTTTTTCCTAGGCAGGGATGTAAATAGAGCTACCATGCATGCAACCAGTCTGAGCTCATACAATTAGTCTGATGCTTCCTGAATGCATGCATTTTCTGAATATCTGAAGATGGACTCTTGCACACCTGATCATTTTGATAACAGTGTATGGTCCTTCCCAGTCATTGGGAGAAGGCTAAGGGACTACTAGGATAAGAAGAATGGGATAAAATGTATGTAGAAGATACTCTTTAAAAAAGAGGAACCTTTGCAAATAGGTATTTCTTACAATGCTGAGGATGATGGTCTATCTTAATACATCGTGATAACCAAATTGAAAGTTGTTCTAGATATCTTTAGAGGTGATAATGTGTAAGACTAGCACTCTGAATGGGCCCCATCAAGTTCAAACTGAAAGAAAAGTTTAGAAAAAAAAGTGTAATTACTATTAATTACTACTACATAAAGGCATAATTCCTCTTCCTGCTAGCTCCTGGTTATGAATTTACACCAGAAAGAATGAGACTTTCATACCCCTGAAATATCTTTTTGCTGACAACAGAAACGGTCACTTACTTTTCTGGGACACTGCTGATCTTTCGGCCTTAAGGATATAGCCTAGAAGTCTATTCCTCAGAAATTTACTTCTTAGTGGCTTTGTGTTTATCTATTAATTTGTGCCATTTTAAAACACAAACAAAGAGTTAACATACGAAAAGATTTTCAAGCATTTCTCTCCTCAAACTTTTCAACCATAGAGATTTTTTTACCTTCTCCTCTGCTTTTTGACTGACAGTCTGAAAATGCCGATCTTTAAAACATTAATGCAACATCAAGCACACTTAAGGTTAAGTATTTAACTTACATTTAATAGAAATCCCTCTAAATACATTTTTCTCCATTAGCTTGAGTTAAGAATAACTCTAATATGCCTACATTTAGTCTGGTTTTGATATAGGGGCTGTTTAGTGTCTATTTAAAAATTTCCATGCTTGTTCTGTATGTGTTCAGATTTGTGTAAAAATGAGGAGTTCTCTGAATGTGTTAATCATGTTCTTTTCCCCTCCAAAAGACACTGACATTACAGAGAGAAGTATATTTATATTGATTAACTTCATATCATCAAAGGTTTATAATTCTTATCAAAAACTGTCAAGAATGTTCCCAAATTAACTATATTAAAAAGTGAAGACAAAAGCAGCAGGTTCCTTCTTTTTTTTTTTTCAGCTTCTTCAGGCTTATCAGCATGGTGCAGCTGGGAAACAGGCAGACTTCTGACATGAAGATGAGCTCTACAATATATAATGCATTTGTTTGGGGATAGTGGTGATCTGCCTCTGGTTCTGAAGTTGCTTCAGAGTCTCAGAACTAACATATATTGTAGCTCCAATGACTTAAGGTACATAGTATTGTTCCTTGAATATTTAACACATGGAATATTGGCGGCCTATAGCTGATTAATGGTTGCACTTGATGATTTTAAAGGTCTCTTCCAACCAAAACAATTCTGATTCTATGATTCCATAATAGCTTGTTTTCTCTGACACCACAGAAATTCAAATCTTGTTACGAATGGTACACCTAGTGTGAAATATCCTGGGTAAAAAGGGAGAGAAAAGATGAGGTCAAATATTTATTAGCTACATCTACATTTGTGACTAAAACATGTCAGTGCCTTTTGTACCTGTTCTCTGGCCCTAATGGAAAGAAAATGTCATGACATTCACATACCTGAACACTCCCTCCACGTCAGGTTGCTTCACCTACAGTGACTACCTGAGAGAAGGTTTTGTGCTGCCCACCAGACTGTGACCATGTGCAGTGTGAGAGACTGAGAATGAGCCAAAAATACGTAAGAGAGAATATTCTTAACTAAGCAGTTTGTGCCAATGTTTAAAACCATACACTGGATCAGTTTAGACATTAGTATAGACATAATCCTTAAATACTCAAGAAATATTGTTTTACTCTATTTGCCTATAGATGCTCATTTACATATGCACAGGTGCCCTTTACAAAACGATGGATGTGGAATTCAATTAATTCACTGAGAACCGTGTTCCTGCACATTGCAAAAATAACCTGATTCTTAGAAGTGTTAATCATCCAGTCAACAGAAATGCATATTTTCTGTGAATTTGGAATGAGGAATCATTAAGTGTCAGTACGGTGCATTATATTGTTTAAAGAATAAAGCATCTCAAAGGCCTTTTCATGTAAGCGTCTACATGCAAAATATTTGTCTGTGCTCCCATTAGAGTCAAAGGAGATGTAATCATGGGACTCTAAGGATCTAGTGACTCAACTCCATTTGACTGCAATGGGAACTTAGATGTCTAACTTTTATATAGACATCTACATATAAGCACCTACATGTACGTGTCCATCCACAGACTGAAGCTAACCCACAGTGATATTTCTGTGCATGAACTGACCAACACTAGAAAAAGAGCAATTGGTAAGGACAGTTTTAAGCCAAGATTTTCCAATACACATTTTCCTTTACTTCCAAAATTGCTTGTCCATAGCTAGATTTTTTTTTTTCAATGAGATATGGCAAAGTTGCCATGTAGTCTATAGCACATACACGCCTCTTCTCTAATACAGTCACAAAGAAATTATAGGGCTTTTTGTACATGTACTATAGTAGATATGTTCATGTGCTTCAGTCCATGACATCCCATTAGTCTACTCATCCCCAAGGCCTGAATTAAGTTTCTTTGAAGTGCAGCAGTTTTTCCTAAACTAAGTATTGAATGGTCCTTTTACTACACACAGATGCATTGGCTGCTTAGTGGAGGATATGACACAGCCACAGTTTGATAGTGTATTTCTATTCATGTTAAAAGTTTATCTAATGACAATGAACATCCCCAAAACATAGATAGGAATTGATACAGTTTCTCCCCTTGGAGAAGCAAAGTTCCTTGGATCCCACAGGTTAAGGTAGGAAGATGGATGTGCTGTGATCACACAGCAATGTTAATGTCAAGGTCATAAATGGTTTGTGTTTATTTGTATTTTAAGGCCTTGACTAAGGAAAAAAGAATCAAGAGCACAGGATTTGATAACATCAGTATTTTAGATGGTGAACTGTCTTGGACTGACGACTGGCAGTGACAGAATAGGAATTACTAGATCTGTATTTTGACACTTCTTGCACTATATTCCACGTTTTCCCCTAGAACGTATTTTCATATAAAAATATTTGTAAGCCTGAATGAGTCCAGATTCTTAAAAATTTAACCTTGCATAAATATTAAATATATTAAATATTTGAGGGGGGAGCACATTAAGAAGGAAAGACTGGATTTTCTTTCTTCTGTTTTAAATCTCCATTAAAGAAGCCTTTCATTGGATTAGCAAAGCCTGATTTCATCCACACAGTATTCACTACAATTTGTTTCAACTCACGATGGCAATTTTGTTGCTTTTTTGTTTTCTTTTTTATTTTTTTTTGAAATCAAAATAATCTATTTAGTAAAATGTGACTTTTAAAAAACTGAATAGAGTAAATGCCATGCAAAACACTTTTCCACAGCCACCCACTACAAAAATCTAAATACATGTGTTTCAATTGCTAACCTACTTACCAAATAGAGGAAGACAACGTAAGAGATAAGGTTTACAATTTTAAAGGATGTACAGAGTCAATTAAGACTTCCAGTATGTAGAACCATTTGATTAGTTTTTATAAGGACCATTTCCATTGCCATTTTGTTTGACTGTGAGGTGTAGCCTGTGTCTAAGCATTTAACTTTTGTTCTTTTCTGTATTTGCATTCTCTTAATCTACAATTGAAGTTTTTCCATATGAAAGCATACTGTGCATGTGTGGAAAACCCACCCAGCACAACAGGAGGTATTTTTATACTGGGAGATTTTCTTGCTGCTAATGATTGGAAGGTTACTCTGTCCTGCTGCAAAGTGAAGAACCTCAGACTTTCAAGAGGTTGAAATATACTTAGAAGTTATTCTAAAATCTTTTTGGCAACAATCAGGTTTATCAGTAATAGCTACCTTTAAAGTGAATGTTCATAGGACATACCAGTATCACTGTACGTTGATAACATGAACTGGACCAGCAAACAACCAAGTTTTAAAACTGGAAGAAGTATACTAATGTGGATCTTTGCAGAAATCTTTATCCCTTTTCAGTCCTGCACTGCCATGTGAAGACAGTAGACAACCTGAAACTAAGTCAGAGCTCTCTACATTATATGCCCTTGCCCACTGTAGGTAGCATAACCCTGCTTCTAGTTACTAATCTGTGGTATTTACATCAGTTTAGGCTCTTCCCTGTCTTCATGAACAGTGTGGTTCAAGATTACAAGGTTATGTTGGCAGTTCATTTTGGACCCTCTGTGTGAGAGCACAGGGATCTGAACTCAACTCAACTCAGTTCTTAAGGTTTGTTTTTTAGCACTAGAGGAGGTGTGAGATACAATGACAAAGTTACTTTAACTATTCTGGAATGAGGAACATGACATCATTTACATCCCAGCATGTTGACTACAGAAATTACTTTTCTTTTACATTACAATACACCCAAAGCAAACATTACAGAACTCCCTGGGAACTTAAATTTTTATCCCACTGTATCATTTGTAATAAAAACCTGATTATAACCTGTAGAACTTAACTTACCAAAAAATATCCAATAATTCAGACGAAAACTATGTTCATGAGTGTACATGAATCAAGTACATACCACACTTTATCAACATATATAAAATAACATATGATCCTGATAGTATTGTTTTATCATGTGCTTTCCATCTATGTCTTATTTATGTGAGGCAATCCAGTGTCTGGATAGGAGTACAAGGATTAATTATGATCTGCACATGCCTATTTCTTTCTGTCAGCTCTGAAAGGGGCTAAGAGTATATCATGCCAATAAATCATCAGGGCAGACCTGACTGGAGTCAACTTCATAGTCAAACTGCACACGTGGTGATCATCTCTTTGTCTTGTGTGTACCCATTACCTAACACACCAAACTCACAAGTAATTCGAAATCTGTCCATAAGCAATTCATTTTAAATTGATACATTAAAATTGAAAACAAAGATTATTTCTTCATATGTAGGGTTTATTTTCTCAGTTCAGAAATCTTTGTGGCTCTTTTATTTTTCATTAGAACTAGTCAGGAAAAGAACAGACAAAAACTAATAGTACACTCGGTGCTACAGAGGTTCATACAATAAGCTCTTGACTGATAGACCTACTTGTAATTCTTGTTGCTTAGCACACAGAAATTTTTTTAACCTTATATCTATGAAGGCAATTATGTGAAGAATTAGTTAATCCCCCAGATCTCAGTTTTACCCGAATTATTTTAAGTACCATAGCTACTGCACAACACATACAGCCTGCACAGAGATGGAAAACACTAGGCAGGCAGGTAAACATACACATATGAGCAAATATTATTTTGGGGTAGCTCCTAAAGCAAGCTGTACACTGCCTAAAATAGAGAGAGACAAAACTCTTTTCTGAAATCTATGCAATCTGTCAGAGAAAGATGAATTGATCTTGCAAGGTAGCACTTATACAGTATTAGCAGAACATCACAGCCAACTGATAATCGACACATTATCTGCACAGCTGAAGGAAAAGGTGTCCTTTTGCAAAATTTGTCCCCTAGCTATTACCTGATGAAACTGGAAAACACTCAGCCCATTAAGTCTCAGGGAATGAGGGCACTGAGCTGAAAAAGGGGAATGTAGTATCTGAAAAGAGACATCCTGATGTCAGAGTGCCCTCTTACACCCTCTTGTTGGCATCAGTAGCAGAAAAGCTCATCTGCTTTTCTGAGGGTAGTTCTGGGATCTGTATTTAAGCTGCCACTACCTCCACACTAACATTCTCCACAATGCTGCCAAACATGAAGCCTCAAAGGCAGGCAGAGATCCAGAGTTTTCATGCAGTGATGAGACAGTGGTGTGGCAGAGACGCTTAAATTTAGTATGAATTGGGGAACTTTCTGGGATTTGAAAAACTTGTACCAGAAGTAAGATTGTGTTCAATCCAAATGGACCCAGGCAAAGTCATAGAAAAATATGTAAACAAGGAAAGGGGGAAAGTCAAAAGGCACACAAAGTGTCCCTCAGAAAACAGTGCTGAAGATACTTTAGTTCAAATAAACAAACTCGATGATTAAGAGAAATGTATCGAAAATTAAATATTTACATCTGCAGATGCTTGTAATCCCCTTCTGGTAAGCAAAAAACACACTGGGGGTTAGGAACTACAAAAAGACCTTATAAAACTGAGTCAGTCATGAAAAATCAGCAGAAGTGTTTTTATGTAGTTATAAGTAAGGTCTACCTATATCTACAGAATAATGTAAACCATGACGCCGAACTTTGAACTAAGCTTTCTAAAACAGGTGGATCAGTGTGCTAAGACAGGCAATGAAATGTGGTTTATCATCAAGAACAGTATTAAGAACTAGGCAGAAGTGTCATTTTTTCAGTGCTTAAAAAAGCAGAATTTTATATTATCTTCCTCTTTTGAAACAGTTATCTAATTTAGCAATTTCATAGAATGGTTTGGGTTGAAAGGTACCTTAAAGATCACCTGGTTTCAACCCTCCTTTTACAGAAAGGCATAAGTAAAGTAACCAAGATCCTCCCGCATGCTTTATCTGGCTTGACTGCTGATTGTGTAAGTAGATATAGATGGTGATAAAAGCAGCTCAAAATGTGTAGAGTGAAAGATGCACTCTGGTTTCCCTAATGAAAGCACTCCTCCCTAGTTTACAAATTCTTCTTCATCTTTTCTTACTGTGATTCTGCTGCTGGGTTCCTCAAGGCATGACAACGTAAGAAGAAAGTGAGTATGTCCATCAACCTGAAGGAGCAGCCTGCTTAAAAGATTCTCCAAATATCACTAGCTTAAGAATGTTTCTTAAATAATACAAAAGCTGGACCAAGAATTTTGAAAATGATAATCAAGCAAACTTTTTGTGCCTGACGGGGAACTGAGCCCTGTATGGATTTATTCCAGAAGTGCTGAAAGCTATCAGTTCAGTTTATTGAAATAAAACATTACAGTCCATTATTTCTAAATAATAAAAGAATGGATAGAGATATAATGTGAATTTGATGTCTCATCTTAGAATTTCCTAAGTTAGATTCCAACTCACACTTAAGAGACTAGTTAGTGTCACAGTTTGCCTGGCAGTGGACACTGAGTCTCATGTTGACCGTTAGAAATATAATGTACTGTAGAGAGCAATTCTCTGCTGGCATGTGTTTAAAAGCCAAAAAGTGAAACAAATTCCAACTCTAGGTATTAACTTTTAAGAATTGGTTTAAAAGTAGAATTTATAACACTGAGTAAGGTACCTAAAGTGAAACGCAGCTTAAATTCAAAGTATTGAATTCTGGCCTAACATTTCAAAGGAGATGTCTGTAACATGTTCAGAGAAACCCCTGCAGTGAAAAACAGAGATAATCAATCCAGGATCTAACAAGTAGCTCACATTCAAGTAACAATGTGGCTGTTATTTGGTGATTAGCCTCTAACAAGCCATCCTGGACTTGAGAAATGTTTTGTAAACTGAACTAAAACCTGTGCTGCTGTAACTAAACTGATAAATTTAACCTACCCAGGTAGCATTGAGCTCAAGTGTTTCACTCCTCCTGTTCTTCCTTCAGTTCGGTGGGTTCTGGCTCACGTTTGCATTTTGTTGATTGAAATAGTTATCAACACTAACTGTCCTACTGAGCCAGAAGCTGGTGAGAGTCTGTCCTGAGAAAAAGCATGATATGAACCACAGTTTATAGCTTGAGTAACATATACTGAAAGAAGTGGATGACATTAAGAACATCATTCTTTGCAACATGGTGAGCTAATGTAGCAACTCTATCAGCAGTTTATCAAGTTCCTTCCATCCCTCTCCCCAACCCCTCCTGCTCCCAGCAGGTATTGGTACACACTGAACTCTTCTATGAGCTGTTTATGCCATTAATTTAGCAGAAATAAAATCCAGAAAACAAAGTAAATTATTTGTTTTCTCACATGCTAGTGACTTCATGGAAAGATCCAACAAGATGGTGAGAAGAAGAACTAAGGAAGATCAAGGGAATGGAAGGCATCCCCTTCTTCTGGTGGAAGTGCTGTCAGAAAGACAAAACTACCTATGAAATTGTATCTCCAGACTCTAAATTGTATAAACCAGAGTGACTCGAGATTTGCTACACCTCCATTTCAAACACTCATGCTTCAGATGTTCCTTCATACCAGCTGCTGAGGACAGTAGCTGTCTACCTGTGAACAAAGAACACCACTCTGGAAGTGTGTATCAAAGCATCACAGATGTTTGCTCAGAGTTGTCTTTTGATATTGTGTCAGAAAATCAGCCCTCACAACTCTGAATGAAACTGGCACCACTGTTTTCAAGGGCTGGACCTATATCTGGACACCATGGGTAACATCAGAGGAATCTTAAGTTGCTGCAATTTGTACTTCCTCCAGGCCTTGTTAAAACAGAAGTTATACCAACTTATGCTCCCTCAGGCTACTCATGAAATAAAGATCTCTCTGTATGTGCCTCTATGAACCTGCCAGCATTGTTTTCAATGTATAGCTGTGTTTCTTCTCAGATGTCCTGTTAGGCTGAAATTTTCAAAGTTGCATGAAGACTGACAGATGAGGTTTGTTAAATCAGGATGAGCCTCTAAATCACAAACAAAATCTTAAACCAAACAGAGAATCTTAAACCAAGAGCCTGGTACCTATTAGGATGAATGACTTGTCAAAAAAGGGGTATACTGTTTTTTTGCTAGGATAGAGTTAATTTTCTTCATAAGTAGCTTGTACTTAAAATAATTCACTAATTATCTTTGATACTTGTAGGGTCCTGACTGAAATATGATTTCTATGTTTTTCATCACCCAACCTCACTGGCTCAAACCAATGAATTTGATGGAGACCCCACTTGCCTCTAGCAGATTTTGACAGTGACTTCACAACAGTGTTCACCAAAGAGCAAAACCAAAGAGCAGTCAGGTTTTAAAATTGTTCTCTTTCTTGTGTTACTGGAAGAAAAAAATCACATTCTCTTCTTGTTTACCATACTTTCTGTAAATTATATGTAATCCCCTAGTAAATCTGCCCTGGGAGAGTTAAACTACAGCAGACACCAGGCTGCTCTTGTAGCTGGAGTTCAAGGATTAGGCCCTTGTAGTTGCTGTAGAGGTGACCCAATTGAACTGTGAATTCTCACATCACAGATAAAGGTGATCATGAAAATATATCAAAAATGACTCTGAAGTGTGATTGGTGTGTACATTGCAGGCAAAGAAGGTCCAGTGACATTCACAAGTTGGGCTCAGTTAGTGGAGTAAAACTGTTTAGTCCACTTACAATCTGGTCCTCAAAGGAGGTAGACAGGGGAATCTCTTTTACAGGGTCTATTGCATATTACCACATCACTTCAAAATACAAATATTGTGACAGACTGTGTCACCTAAGGTGTGATTTTATTAACAAAGCCTACAGATTATGTCAAATTAGCTCTACAGAAAGAAAAGCAATAAAGAAAGGAAAACCCACTAAAAAAATATTAGTAACCAGTTAGGAAAAAAAATGCATATGATTTTATTATAGCTTTCTTGTTTTGACTGAGTTGCTTTTATAATTTTTATATTCATTGATTGAGGGTTTTTATGCTTAGGTTTTGGATTGATTTGGGAAAGGGTAGAAATGACATCTAAAACATTAGCTCATAAACAGTTACAAGCAAAACAGGTGCAGCAATAATAGTAATAAAACCAGAAGTCACTAGAAGAGTTTTTTTAAAAACAACAATGAATTTATATTGAATGCACTGTTTCTCTGAAACAAAATTTTAGCCCTTTGATGCTTCTCTTTTCTATAAGATTTTGACAAAATGTTATTATTTTGTACTACCTCCCATAGAGTGTAAAGGAAGAAAAGACATATTCATAGAAGGATTCTTTAAATGTATCCATTTGGAAGCCAAAAAACAATGGAAAAAACAAGTAAGATTCTTTAAATCTAAAAATTTTCATTTAAAAGTCCCATGCAAGGCTTCGTCTACACCAATTGTATTTAAAACTATTCAAAGCTGAAATAACATTAACATTTTATTTTAAATTTAAGTAACAAAAGAAGACAAAAACAATTTTTTCTCATCTGCTTTTCACAGTCCCTCAAGTTAAGGCCTATAGTGAAAGTAATATTTGATCTATAAAATGTGTTTTTTTGGTTTGTTTTAAACCCCAGCATTGACATAGTATTAAAGTTGAAAAGCTAAGTGATAAATCATATAGGAGGCACATTTTTTTTCCTCCAAGTGTTTCCTTAGGTATTACCTGCTAAATGCTTGAAAGGAAAAGATTTACAGTTTTCTAAAATAATGTAACTTTCTTTGAAGACCAGTTAAAAACAAAGTCTAACTGGATGCCTGGGCACCTTGAGTGAGTAGAGTGAGAAATAGTCCCATTCTAAACTGTTATTCAGCCCAGATAAGATATATTGCCTTCTGGAGTTGTTTATCTGTTTCCATTCCCTTGACAGGATACCTAGACAGTTACTTTAGATGAGACACCTAAATTTCAGATAGCTGAAATTTAAGATAAATGAATCAACCCCTCAGTCTGCACCCTTAGCTGCTTTTACACTAAGCTGTGAAAAAAATAGTCTCTCAGTTCTTCCTTCTTTGAATATGAAGGGAGCAGGGTTGGAAATTTTTCTGAAAGTTTTTGATCAGGCAAATTTGTACCATGAACTTGCTGTCACTTCAGAGATGCAAATTCAGGGAGAAGAAATAGCAACAAAATGCATATCTGAAGCAACAATCAGCTGTTATATTGCTAATGAAGGTAATTGTATGTTCATTCTCTTCAAGGATAAGAGGCTGGAATGGGCACATGAAAATTAATCAAGTCGTTTATAGTCTTCTTACAACACATAGCAAAATTTATTTAAGAATCAGTCAAAAAAATGTTCTAAATCTCAGACAGCAGAGAACAAACAATCCCTGACCCTATGGAATGTTATATTACTTAAAAAATTGAAATCTATTCATTAATATCTTTTCATCTTACCATAAAGCAAAATAAAAACTGAACAATTAGTTATCAAAAAGTTATCCTCAGCTATTAAAAGATTTCTTTTCACCTTTCTTACCTATTTCAGTTGGAAAATTATGAGACAAATTCTAAGAAATAAGTAAATAACTTTATAGAACAGTTTTGTAACCCACATGTTGTTCTGCATTTAGCTAATGATTGTAGATGAATGCTTTTAGTACCTGAAGTGTACAATGAATCAAGCCATATAATTATGATTCCTCTACTTTTTTGAGTTACTCCTGATTTAGAATATATTATGTTCATAGAATATTTTTACAGTTGCACCAATCAGAAGCAAATGGTATTAAACACACAATGTAAGAGAGAAGCTTGAGCTGTAAATACAGGGCCAGATTCAAAGGATCTTGTCTATGTGCTCTGAAGACCACAACTTCACCATCTCAATACTCATTATATATATTATTATTATTATTATACTCATTATAGTAAACTTTCCTGGGCATCAGTAAATAGATGGTTTACCTGCCTGTCTAGAATGTTCAGTGCACATTTTTTGATGGTATCTTACTTTATTACTGATCAGATTCTATTTAGAACGTTGTGGAGATTCTCCTTTTATGAAGAATCTAATTAATCACTTTAATCTAGATGGTTTAAACTAAATATGAGGACTCCCACCCTCACTGCCTCAAGTGTCCAATTGTTTGTACACAGGGAAAAGGAATCTACTTTGTTCAGACTTTTTGTGCTCTCAGTGTGATGTAGAGAATACAAAAAAAGTGAGCAATGTCCTATTATATGTGTAGCTGCCCCATTACTTTACAGGATAATGTGGTTCAGTTTCAGTTCATAAAAATTCACTCCTTTGCCATAAAGAACTGGATGTATTATAGCTCATATAAAAGGGGAATTTTGAAGTGAGCATCTGATTTATTCACCATAAAATACTAAATAACATGATGACCTCTAACTGATCTATGGTGCACCAATCATTCCTGAGGAATTTCAATTTTCTTTCGATCTATACAAACCATGTTCAGGTGCACATTACAAGACTAATGCAAAATACCCACTTGTGCAAATAATGTATGCAAGATGCCAGTGGCATATGTTATTTACTTTGAGGATTCCATGATTTTACTTAGCATAATCCTACTTAGCTGAACAGAAGAAATTCAAGTTCTCTCTGACAGTTTAAAATAGTAATTGCAAGGAAAACAAAAAAACAAACAAAAACCAGATGTGGTTTGCAAGACAAAAAAAGGAGTAAATATTAATATATGGATTACACATTAAACAGTTTTCTAAGTGCAAATACCTTTCGATTTTCTTTTTTCCCCTTCTTTTATGCAGAAAGAAATTATTTTGTTCAATATGAATGCAACCATGTCCCTGTATGTTTAGCTGATAAATATATATTTCTGAAGTCTGGTCCTTGTAATGGCACACAGAGCAGAATGATTGAGATCATTGCAATTGAAATTAATCATTCTCAGTCATGATTTAAACAGAGAGTTATGATATAAATCTAAAGCAGAAACTGGCGATGGTTGTATTGGTTCAAAACAAGTGTCCTCATATCCAGTGACAAAAAGCAGATATCCAGGGATAGAGTATAAAACAGGACGCATACAGAGGTATCACCTTGAATTTCCTAACTAGATTTTGCTTTTAATCTAAGCTTTTAATCATAAAACAATTTTGCTTTTCTTTTTCTCCTGTTAAATTAACATTCTAAAGAGAGGTTATCAAGCAGAAGACGCTTTAATTTGGGACACATTTTTGTGCCAAGTTGGATGAGGTTTGCATTAAACATTGCCATTTTTGATACCTCCTTCCTTCTAGACCTGCATGGCTTCTAGTGCTCTGTACCATGATGTAAAGGATTTGGTGAATCCACCTCCTCACATAGATTTATATTGCTTTTAGTTACCTTTTCATATGGAGCCAGGTCCTTATTTTATTTCTGAAGGTCAGAAAATAAGCTGTCTGATTACCACAATGCATCGAACAAAGCAAACAGCCTCAGCTTTCAACTTCAGAGCTTGAGGAACATTTTATAAAAACGAGGGTATCTCTCTATAGCTACCTGCACCTCACTTTTCTTTACTTGCTTATTAAAGGACTTTTAGAATTCTGTAGGCTCCCAAAATGCAAAGAGAAACTGAATCCCTATTTCTCATCTCCAGACATACAGGGTAGGCAAACACTTTCAGGTTCCTGCTGTAACAGTGAATAGTTAATTCTCACATAATTTGCATTCAGTGTACCTGCCATTGTCACTGCAAGATGACTAGACTCTAAAGCAGATGACAAAGTTTATCAAATCAGAATAGTAGTACATTTCTTTTTCATATATCCTTTTTCTTCACATGTGCACTGCCTTTTTCATATACCTTTCTTTCCCCACATTGCACCCTGCTGCAATTAAAGGCCATGGATTTTTGCCATTGATTTCAGTGAGAGCAGAACCACAATTTAAGTTACTCCACAAACCAGGTAATAGAGACCATGATCTTATCTTTGTGATTTCAACTTCTTGTAACTGTTTCCCTAGTTGTTAGGTGCTCTTTCTTTCCCTGTCAAGTGTTTCTTTGTATTGCTATCCATGTTTAAGTTGTACAGTGAGATGCTCAATTCAGGGGCTAGCGGTTATTTATTATTTTCCTGTAAATATTTGGGATAGCTCTGTTTGCTGTGAAAATAGGTTCAGGGCTAATGTAAACCTGTCTAGGCTTTTCATAAAAGAAGGCTGGTATCAGTCAGGCAGCCATTGTTGCTCAGGACAGGAGACTATTTAAAAGGCACATGAGGTTCTAAGAAACTTCTAAATGATGAGCATTTCAGAAAAAAAAAATATGCACATTTCAAAGGCTTTAGAAATAAAAATTATGCAATGATTAGGGACAGGATTGTACTATCCTGAAAAGCTAGCTCAGCTGAAAAGAGCTAGATCTCCCCAGGAATAATAACATTAGATTGTCCATGTGGGGTAGAAGGGCAGAGGGGAACGAGTTTTAGCAGAAAAAAATGATGATTGGGGAAAAAACAAGGAATATTTTCTCCTTAATGTAACTGAACAGTGATCTTTGCATTGTTCCACCCATACATACCGAAACCTAAGAAAAGTACACTTGTATCTTCTGCTTCATTGCATGCTGATCTGGCCACTATACAGGGTACCCAAACAGCATTATGCTATTGCATGTTATAGAGTTGCACCTGCTTTATTGGCTGTCAGCCATAGCTTGCAGTGAGACATCTCTGTGACCTGAGCTACTGATGTGAAGGCAGAACAAAATACAAGCAAAGGAAGGCAACTTATAAGGTTTTAAGCATGCTGAAATATTGCCCCCTAGTAAGGAAATCTCAGATACAAATCAAAGGGGAAAAAAAGGGTAAAGAAAAAACAAACAAACAAAAAAACCTGAACAAAACAACACAGAGAAGAATGTGACAGGGTTTGGGGGCAAGGCTGCTCTTTTACAGGGCCCTTCCATTGTGCAACTCCTTTCAACAGAAAGCCACAGTTAACAATGGGGCCCTGTTGTCAGATTGATTGTGCTTTATTGCTTTGAAGCATACAACTGATTGCTGGTCTTGCCTTCATCATATAAGTGCTCTCTGTATTCACATCCCTCACTCTATTAGCTGCAGCTGCAAGTCATCTCTGCTGCTGGAAACGGATTTTTCCATTGCCAATTCACGGATGTGTTATAATTGAGTGCACTTGAAGTATCTACCCTATGCGCCACTGATACTTAGAACTTCACAGAAGTTTTTGTTGTCATTTCTTGAATTCTTTTTAAATTCCTGAATCCTGAGATTTCATCGTGTGGATTCTCTGGGTTTTCACTGGCTTCTATTGCTTAGGATTGGATAAGTCAATTTACTGTGCTTTACTAGGTGCAGGAGTAGAACAATGTGTTAGGTATTTTTTGAGACTCCATCATCTAGCAACATAGTTCTTGAAATCCATGATGTTTTCCTGTGAGGAAAGCAAACCATTGCACATTTTGCTTTGAACTCACTGCAATTGTGGATCTTCATCAGGTTGCAACATTTTAGTCCTGTTAGCTTGACTTTCTGAATAGAATGGATTGTCCCCTGACACTACCAGGGAATGTAAGAAGATCTGAGCAATTAAAGGGAAGAAGATCCCCAACACTTGTTGTTAAGCGGTTTCATCCCAGTCAAACTGGCTGAATGGTTAACGTGGTGGAACAAAGACAGCTGAGCTCATTGCAACAACTGAAGAGCATAGCCAGACAGTCAGTCATAGCTCTCAGTATATCTGATAGTAAGGGTGAGGAAAGTCCCAAAAGAGCCATTAGAACAAATCCTCAACTGGTATAAATTGGCCTGGTTCCAGCAGAGCTCCAGGGCTGGCAGAGAGCAATGATAAAAGGCTTTACAGAAGAGTGTTCAGAAGGGAGGGGTGAAAGGAAGTATCTCCACACTAAGCTTAGAAAAGTGGGAAAGGGAAGATCCAGGGGGCCTAACAGCAGCAATCAATGACTATTTAAAGTAATAAAACTGCTAACATCTGATTTTCCTGCATGATCGTGGGGATATATCACCAAATTACTTCAATATGCATTTGGAATTTGACTGTCTATTGCATTGCACCTTTTTTGTCATTTTTAAAAGCACTGCAAACTATGGATGCTTAATTTATTTTCATCTTAGACATGTGAAAAATGATACAAAAGAAACCATACAATGACAAATCTTACTTTTTATAAACAACATAAAAGAATACCTTCTATCTTTCCAACATTTCAATTTTTGACAAACTAAGTTACTCAATTTCTAATAGTGTGTCTGACCTAAAATTCAGATTAGGTTGATGTGTGAGGCTTGATAGTCAAGGAGATATATTGATCACAGCAGCCATTTGAACAGGAAATTTATTCCACTTTAAACTTACAGTATGTGTTATTTTTATTCATAAACAAGTCACTGACATTTCAACTATTTTAAAAGAAGAGGAAGATACAAGTATGTGTCTTGGAATATTTGTCCCTTAGAAAGTGTATAAAAAACTTATTTTAATTTGCAGTTTTGTTTAATGTTGATAAACAGAAGGTGAATTCAATAGAACTTTTCATCTATTGATATGATCCAGGAATAAATGATTCAACAATGAAGACAAAGCCTTGATAATTGTTTTATGGTCCTATTAACCAACTAGATGTTCTTCTGTGGTAAGAAAATAAAAGGTAGATAAGTATACTGTGTGTAGCAAGGCACTGTCCAAAAGACATTCATTAGTGAGAACTTCAGATAAACTTAGAAAAAAATTTAATTTTGTCTGGTGCCAAGAGATCACAGTCAGGAGCTCCTAACCTCTGCCAAGGTAGAGTTGCACATCATAGAAATGATACTTGCTTTCTGAAAAAAGCAGTTTTGCAGGCATACATGTGGCTTTTTAAATCAAGCGTTGCAGTTTCTACACTCTTCATTAGCTCCACTCTTTTCCCAATTCTTATGCAGGTTTTTGATTGTATGTGAGATCAAATATAACATCACAGATGTAAAATTAAAAAAAAACATATACCAACCAACTGCAATAGAATTCCTCCCCTTGCTTTGGGAAGGAAAAGAACAACTCTACATTTGAGTGTTGAGGTTATTGGGAAATCACAAGAGTTCCAGTGTCCTGATAGTCCACACAGGGATGACACAGAAATTCCCTTCTTGACTGTATAACCACAATTCCTTCCAAAATAAATTAAGCTGTCCTGTAAAATGGTGGTTAATCTGGTCTTGCCTCAGCACAGTATCAGAACAGACAAAGTATGCCCTCAGGGACCAGAAACAAAGGATGCAATGCACTGTTCTGTAGTAGTAAACAAAGAAAGTGGCAAGATGAATTACTCAATACACCTCACGGAAATTAAGATGACAAAATGACAATTGATAATGGACACAGTTCTTAGGCCAGTGCTTGCTTTGATCTCATTTGCATTTCAGCTACCAGTGTGTTTGCGGCTCAGAAAGCCTTTGAGATGATTCGGGCTGATAGAGCTAACCTTATTTTTAAGTTTCATTGAGACAGAACGTGGTTTTCCTCGTCTAAACAAGTGTTTTGCTCTAATAGAAATATACCAGTGGCTGAAATCAAGGGTTTATTCTCATCTCCTACATAATGCCAGTTAAATGGAATAGGCAAAAGAAGAGGGAGACTCATTTAATAGTTAGATGCACCACCAGTTTTTTACAATAGAGAATGACTAACACAAAATCCTTAATACAGCTCAATGAAAAGAAAGGTTTCCCTAGGTTTATGTGAAAAGCTCTTTTTAGTTTTGCACTGGAAAACAGTCTAACCTGTTGCCAGAAGCAATCTGCTAGTGTAACACTTGCTGAAGTGAACAAGAGAACAGTGTCACATGTTCTAGTGTCCTTATCACAGTCTTATAAAGAAACAGAAACATGAAGACAACAATATAACACTAATGGAGTGTTACAATGGTGTGAGCAATCTAAGTGTCTAGATTACCTACATCATGTGGAGTATGAAAACTAGAGTTGACTGAGAGGTTCCAAGGCCAGAAGAGGGCAAAAATGGTAACAAAGCAAGTTGTCTGAGATCTGTTTTTTGCATTTCTATATTCCAGGGAGTTAACAGCAACAGTGTCAGCACCATAAACGTGGCTATGGGTCTTAATTTTCCTGACCAACCTTACATGAGGTCCCTGCCCCCACCCTCTGCCCATGGGCTTAGGAGCTGCATTTTACCTTCATCATGGGCTTTCAACCCTCATCTGATACACACTGTATGTTTAACCAGTCTTGTTCCCATCTCATGGATGGAGCTGGCTCTATCTCAGTGAGTATATCCATCTTCAGTCAGGTCTTTGACACTGCCTCCTAGATGGACCAGTCAGACCTATGTTGTAGGCCTTTCTCTAGTTCTGTCTTTGGCCCCATCTCCTGCTGGTCCTCAGCGGAGGAATTCCCAGATGAACTTGCAACTTGGTTCCTCAGCTCATCTTTCTGAGATTGTCAGTAGCTCCTGTTGTTAGCACCCTGCCCTGCCAGTTGTGTTCAGACGCCGTGGGACTGCAACTTGGTAAGTGAAGGCACTGTGTGGTTTCGGGCAGCGGGGGAAAGGTCTTCAATAACCTTCTTACTGCTACTCTTGTTGAGATCCTCAGGCCTTGATGCATTGCAATTGTAATGAACTAAGGCACTTCTCATCTTACTCTTTGTGTTAAACTCTTGGTTTTTCCACACAAACTGCTCTAAAAAAGCCCTTGACTAGAAGAGGTAACTAGTTCATCAAAATCCTTAGATATTGACCACAGCTGAGAATTTTGTTCAGACCCACCCAGCCACATTTTTCCACCAGATCCCAGCTTCACAAACCAGTGCAGTGTGCAAATACAAATGCATTGCAGAAGCCACATTCGTGCTTTTGTTCATTTTTGTTCTATTTACTGCTTGTGACTGTGGGACACTGGAATGAAGGAAGAGAAGCTGACATTTTGTAGGTAGAACAGTAGAGAGTATGTGTGTGTAAATACCACACACACAGCAATCAAAAGTTAAATTGTGAGCATTTATTGCAATAACATCAGGGATTAATACTATTTAATGGAGGGCAGGGGAAAGTACGTGCTAGCCTGAGCCCAGGAAAGAAGGATGTTGCAGATGGTAGATACAGTGATGAAAAGAAATAAATGGACAAAGACTTGAATGCAGACAGCCACTTTACAAAAATATATTGTATTATTACTGAGGTAATGTTTTTGCATACCTTACACACTGCCAGAGGATCATTACTGAGAACAGGACCCGGCCGTTTGAAATAAGAAAGTGCTAATGGGAGGCAGGAGGATCGTGGGGTCATGGCTGTGATTAAATTCGATCAGGCAATATGATCAGGAGCATATCTCATGAATTTTTTTTCTGTCTTACAGAGGACATGCAGAAATGTAGGTACCCATGATACAGGTAGGTTTTCAAAGTGCAGTGCAACATCATAACAAACAGCATCACAATGTAGTGCAGTAATGCTGACTTGTCAATACATCAACACAGGTGAATGACTTTTGGGTATGTAAGCAGCACATAATTAGCAAGATGGTTTCTGGTTAATTAAATGTGAGAGTAAGGAAAGTCACTTGAGTTTAAAAGACTGGTTAAAGGTGGAAATTTCCCTGGAAAAGACTGAAATTTTATAGAATAGCAGTTAGGGATTGCCATTGAAATATGCACTACAAATGCAGTCAGACAGTTCTTATACATAGCACACTTACTATATTTCCTTCACACTTAGCACACCCTTAGAAAAATTTTATTGAGATGCAGATCACTTCCAAGCAGATCTGAACCTAGCAAGTACAAGCCTTTTGTCAAACAAGTCTTACGTGTTTTTCTATTCGCATCTAAATGACTCCAGTGAAATCATCTCAGCCAAGAAAAAGGATTGGTTCCTTGTAGAGTTAGTTTGGCTGAAAATTCATTTCTCTGGTATTCCCCGATAAATGTCGGAGTTGTATCTGCAAATTTCTGCCATCTAAAAGTTAATAAGGACTTAGGATGGTCTGCCTAGCTCAGCAACTTGTCTCTTGTCAATGGTCAAAAATGGATTCTTAATAAGAATCACGGCAAGAAAATACACCAATTTGCTGTGTGCTGTCAGGTGCCAACTGCTTCCAGCTCAGAGACTTCCTTGAGTCAGAAGTGGTTTCTATGCACTGGTAAATCTAATCCACCTGTCTAATCTAATATTGTAAACCAGCTTATAACTATGGTAAAGAAAGACAGACATCTCCAGAGAATGATTTATCTGCTCTGAATGTGGGTGTCCAGAGTAGATAAGATAATTGCTCTTGGCTTCCACTTTTCCTGTTTTCAAATGTTCTGTTACTTAAAGATCCTTTTTAGTGTCATATTACATCTTAAACAGTGGCAAATTCATTGCGTATAGGAGGAAAATCAAAGGCAAAAATTAATTTGACAACATGAGAAGACATACAATCTAGTGGTAGCAAACTCACCGCAATTGGCCATTTTAAACAAAATATCTCATTTGAAAGCTACACACGTTGTTTGGCCAGTTTGGCTCAAGATAGCCACATGAAACAAATATCATTCACATTCTTGCAGGTACGTCAGGTGAATTGTCAAAGCCACCAAATGAGGTTTACATTGAGTTAAAAAAGAGGAGCTCTCTCAGCCAGTGTTTTGAACATCGGCATTTGCCTGCTCCTGGCCTCCAAACTGTACCTTCAGTTTTGGGAGCTTGTACATGGAAAGCAGGGGAGGGGAGGAGAAAAACTGGGACACCCTAATAGTTACCATTCAGCCATCTAGGTAAGTAACAAATAGAAGCAAGTATCATAATTATGTATGTTTGTTTTGATTAAACATGTTATCTAAATAAAACATGCCAATTCTGTGTGCAGACCTTCGGCTCTTAGCAAATTATGAGGTCTGGGCTTCCCCACTGTTGATTAAGAAGTTTCCCTGATAGATCTTTAAAAATAGAACATTAATCTGATGAATGTGATCACATGCTATTGCAGAAGTGTGTATAAATGAAAATTAATACCACTGTTCTTTTGCATGACATTGTGTGAACAGAGGGGGGAAGAACATAACTATTGCCTTTGCCTGGGTCCTGAGAATTCAGCACTTGAATATTGGGTCCTTCACGACTGTAAACAAAGTGGAGCTTATGTCTGAATGTCTGGAGCAAGGTTCAGACAAGGAAGCTAGTCCTAGTTGTAGCTGATGTACAACACAGCAGTCACTGCTTCTTTGCAGACTCATTATATTTGCACAGCTTCACCTGTTACTCAAGCAGTGGTGGGGAGGCAGTATTCCAAAAGGAGTACAGCAAAAAGACATTTGTTTGTCCTCTGCAGAGCTGGAATATGAATGTCATTTTTGCCCGTCATTGAAGGGAAATCAGTGCCACAGGAATGTGTCATCAGCTCAAAATAAACACAGACATTCAAAGTAATTTCATCTATCTGAAGAATAATTGTATGTATAAAATTTAGCACGGGATATCTTTTTGGTAAAATGTTGATAAGGGAAGATGTGTGATAGTGAAACAGTGACTTAGCACAATGATAATTAATCCTTTATATGTTGGTCATCCTTTAGTTTTTAGTTGAGAGCAGGATGAGAAGACTTTTCATCTCCATGAGATGTTTAGATAGGAGAAACAGTAGGGAATACAATGGTCAAAGCACAGAGCTATGGATTCAAAAATTTAGTTCAGAACTATCACTGTTCAAAATCTTTGGGGAACACAAAGAAAATGTACCTCCAAACAGGCTGTGGAACAGTCTGGGCTTGAAACCAAGTTCCCTAACTGCTTGGCTCTGCCTTCTCAAAAAATGGCACATCTCTTTATAATGGATCCCATATAAATTTTGGAATAGGTAAAATTAATGAAAATATTTTTCTACTTGGGGAATAGAGGAGAAGGAAATGGAGAAGGAAAGGGAGAAGGAGAAGGGAAAAGAATGATTGCAGCTGATCACAAATTTTTTCCACTGGGCATTATAAGGCTGTTTCTGGCCATATAGCGCTTCTTATTCAGTGATAAAGCATCAGAGACATGAGGGACAAAGTAATTCCTTTACCATAAGAGTTTCTATTCCAGTGGCCAGCAAAGTATATTGGGAGAGGAAAAAAAAAGAGCCTGAAGGCCAAGACCTTGGCCAGCAGTGTATCTTCTGGAACAGTGCCGTTATTCCTGATGCAAATAAAATGGATCCTGAGGAATTGGGGAGTAATGTAAAGGCAGGGAGGGCAAGGGAAAGGAAGACCTAAGCACATTCTGCCTTTTTCTTCAATGGAGATGGACAGTTCCTTTATTAGACAACAGTGACAGCCTCAAGATCAGGGGCATGTAGCCAAAGAACTGCTCGACACTTCCTCGTGCCTTGATTCCAACCAGCCTGTTTAACCAATAACTGCAGGTAAATTATGACACTTGCATATAAATTTAATCAATCAGTTTTCCCCTACAAAATCTGCCAGAATCAATCCCGAACTCTTTGAAGAAACAAAACAAATAGACAAAAAAATCCCTATTCCTCTAATGTGGAGAACTTTTGAAAAGGAAAAAAACCCTCAGCACTAGAGGAATTAATGTCTGTCAACCACTTTGAATGAAATGAAGTTATGATATCGTTGTGCTTTTTTATTAGTGACAGCCATAGTTGAATGACTCTATTGGTAAATATTGATAGGGAAAAAGGGAGCCAATTGTGACTTGTTCTGGACCCACCCCAAAAAACCTCCATGGTAGCGCACACTGTAAGAAACCAATTTATTTTTTCAATATTTTCTCTTTATTTATCTCTGGGGTCCTCCATATGAACTGTTTGTCTCTGCAAACCATCCCAGATGTAAGTATATATTCTCAAATGAACAAGATACAGTATGCTGTATCAGTAGCTGTAATATATTGCATACACTTTTTCCAACATCTTGAGAAAAAACAAGTAAATCAAGAGTTCTAAAAATCAAGAAAGTACTTGCCATAACTCAAGAAAAAAGTAATAAATTCTTAATACTAGTCTAACCAGGAAGTAACACTCCTCAGACTTTCATTAGAATGGGTACAAAAAATACAGGTATCTGTGAGAAATAGAGAGAATATCACGTTAGGAAGTGAGGATTCTAGTTGGTTAGGAAATGAATATAAAACAACGGTGCCAATCTGCTACTAGAAAGAGAAACATTGTCTTCAGTTTTACAATCATGAACATTTGCATAAAAGGTGAATATTCCTTTCAGCCTTCAAGAAATGCTAAAATCACACTTAGACTAAGATGTTTAGTTCTGCTAACTGACTGTACTTCAAGAATGATGGAGAATTAAGAAAATCTCAACAAGAATAACTGAAGAACTAGAAAACATGACCTAGGAAAGCTTTTATGAAATCTCTAAGAAAAGAAGATTTTCAGGACACATAGTATTGATTTTCAAATACAATGACTGTGCAAAAAAGAGATGCAAAGAAGAAAAAAAATTATTCTGCATATCTACTTTGAATAGAATAAGACGTCATAGATCTTTCTTCTTTACTTTAAATCCACTGGTATGTAGAGTGAAGCACTGGTCTGACAGAGTTAAAAGGATGTAGAACCTCTGTCCTTTGATGCTTTCCAGATGGAAACATTTCCAAAACCAGTTTAAGCAGCACAGATGCTGACTTGGCTAGGATAGTTCAGAAGTTGCTGCAGTCCTATTTTTGAAGAATATTCAGCAATCAATGGCTGACATGAGGATATAAAGGCATTTAACTGATAGCATCCAACAAAGTTTCAGAATGCTAGTTAAATATTGCATCCATTTCACAGCTTGATACTAAGACACAAATAAATTAAATCGATTAAATATATAAGAATTATTGCCAAGCAACTAAACAAGCCACAGCTTGGGAGATCTATTCTGCATTTTCAGTACTATGCTATACATATACACTAGAATGTTTTATTACCGTGGGAAGGTCTCTTTTCTGTATATGGCTAAAATGGGACAAATCCCAAAAAGCCAAAGAAGGATATCGACTGGTTTAGATTCTTATCCACACCCCTACCCCTCAAAAAAAAAAAAAAAAAAGTTTGAAAAGCCCCTAGGGTTTTTTTATTATTTTAACTAAAGCAAATACAAATCCTTGCACTGTTCTTTTCCATTGTGGCTTTTAAATAGCAAGATTTCTGTAGCTATATAAAAATACCGATAGGGAGGGAAGAAGCACAAGTCTTCCTTCTTTCATTCTAGTGGAAATCAAAGAGTAACCCCACTGACATCCATGGAATTACAAGGATAGAAAATGGTTGCATATGAGGAGGAAAAAAGCCACCCAGAAAAGTATACTTCATTGGTTTCAATAAATCCTCTCCCTTTTTAACACCAGCTGTATAAAAACCTCCAATAACATTTTATGTGCTGAGTCTGGTGCTGAAATGACCAGACTCTTTCCAATAACATAAAACTGCAGTAAGCAATTAGAATATTTCTGCTTAAATATGTTATTCTGATTTGTTTAGTATCTCATCCTGTAGTAGCTCACCCCCATCATCCACTATCTCCATTATTATCAGGAGGATTTTCTACAAGCTACAGAGGAGTATGATATTGAAACTTTCATTTCTATCTACATCTTTCTGAATATGAATTTCCCCAGGTGTTACATTCCAGAGTATTTCTCCTGAAGTTTTGCTATTGCATGTTAGCAATTATATTCAAAATGCTTATGTTTTGTACTATTTTATTTCCACTATAACAGTGTCAAATCATCTCCAGCACAAATAGTGAGCAATTATGGAGACTCACAGATTTAAATATTATAGTGCATGTTATTTAGTATTACAGTCTTGCATGAGTTCACTTAGCTGTTAACGTACCATCATATTTTGCGTTTGGGCAGCAGCATATGAAATTTTTACTATGAAAGACCAGACTTCCAAAGTAGTTTGGCCAGGATACAGATGAAGTTCAAAAGTTCTTTAAATATATGTTATTGCTATTAAAACCCCAGATTTCCCCCTTGAGTTAATGAATACATATATTTTAATGAAATTGTGTAAATGTGAAATCTATGGTCACCCACTTACAGGTTGTCCTATTTCTTCTGTTACTGTGAGTAACCTATTAGAAAGGTCAGGATTGACTTTCTTCTTACAACTACCATGGCTATTACATTACGCAGAAACAAGTATTTGAAATGTTTCACTATTGATTACCATAGGCAGATAGTTCAAGTCCTAGAATTCTCTGAGTTTAATAACCTCAAAACCACCTTCCACTCTTTTTTCATGCATATTGTTTCAACTCAATTTAAAAAGCATCTCTCTAAAAGTCTCTCTGCAAATCTTAAGGCTTTCGAAAGAGACACGAATATATAAGTGTCTCTGAAAACATCAATTAACGTCAACCAAATTCTCTCCCGAGCTGAAAGTTAAAATGCAAATAGAAATTATACCTAATGTGTGGAGTTGATCCAACACAATAATTACAATTAAAGGAGAGTTTGTGGTTAGGCCACCAAAAATGTATACATAGCTCAGTGTCTTCAAAATAGACGCCAGATATCAAGATATTAATAATTACAATAAGTCTGATTTTAAACACCCTATGACTTCATAGTTCAGGAGTGTATATGGTGTGCCTCCAGATACAGAGTTTGCCAGAATGCTCTGTAATCCTTGCTTTTTCTACTTGGTGAAGCTTCTTCATGATATATGCAATGGCCATTCATTTATCTTTCTTTTTGTCCTGAGTTTGGTGGTTAAACCACAACACTTTTGTTTGGTTTCTCGTCATTATTCTTATTTTTTCCTCTTCTTGCAAGAAACCTTACACAATAATTTTTGTCCTTTTGATTTATTGTGAAGATGATTAGTTTTCTTTTTCATAGTTCTCTATATTTTCAAACATCTTTTTCAAAACCCCTAACATTTAATGCTCCTACATATTAGTAAAATTTTATTATCTTAGTTATGCAGAAAGATAATCTAAGATGCAAAGAGGTCAAATGAGTTTGTCTGAGGCTATATAATGAGTAGTCAATAACAGAAATGCTCAGAACACTATTAATAGTTTCTAGCTTTCAGTTCCATAGTTAGACAAAGAAACAAGGCTGTCTCTCAATTTACTTTAAAATTAAAGTAGTTCATTACAGTTAAGGAAAATAGACAACTTTACCATTTCTTACTGTGTCTGTTGCTTACACTCCTGAGGTATTACCATCCATGTCTCTAAGTGGTGTGAAAAGGACACATTAGATCACTGAGGTGGTCAAAATAGTAGTACTGAATGAGTCTATCACATCTGGTAAGACATAACTCCAGATATAAGAAACCTCACAGCAGTATCTATCTAGATATACATCCTTTATCATAATAGGAAAATATGCTGCCAGCCTTCCAGTTGAGTAAAATTGGCCATGGAGCTCATACAACTCAAAGTAAAAACAGCAACACATGACAAATTTTAATACAAAGTACAAAAATATCACATAAAGGAAAAAAAGGTAGGAATCTCTAAAAATGCCAAATGTCTGTTTGTTGCCTCAATAGTTCTAGAGACCATTGTGGAAGTCAGTCCTGACTTAATTGCCTGTTGTATGCAAACACAGGTTTAAGCAAAATTAAATTACTAAGTAAAATGAATTGAAATCAATGTAATTCAATTTTGCTTCTTTCAGGGAATAAAGCTTCAAACCATGAATTGTGTAACAGTAAATTAAAATTAAGGAATTTCATTAAAACATCAGGAAATGAATACAAACCATAGGGGATAACCTAAAAGAAATAGTTAATTACCTTGCTACTACTCAAGGCAACAGGTATTGGTGTAGTGCACACATCTTGTGGTCATTTTCCCAGGTGTTGGTTGAATAAAAGTGTTTTAGTGAATTAGTGTTTTCTCGCATTAGCGTAACATTAGCACAATGGCATTTCTGCTTCAACCTGTAAAATCATAGAAAGGTTTCGGTTGGAAGGAACTTTAAAGATCATCTAGTTCCCCTGCTAGACCAGGTTGCTCAAAGCCTCATCCATCCTGGACTTGAGTACTTTCATGTGCTCTAGAATTCCATAACTGTGTTCAACTTAATCACCTGTGTTCATGCAACACGTGACAGAACTAAAATGGAACCATTTAACATCTCTGCTCTTTTAGTAAAGGCAAATGTAAGGTCAGATAGGTCCACTTGCCTGCCATATCTGGTAAGAGGATGCAACACTTCTGTTTCAGCTGCACTCCTTGCTGGACGTCTTATGCTAAAGGTTTAGCCTGTTTGAAAACATCATTTCTGAGTGATTTCTGTGTCTTAGCATTGTGGTTAGACCCTGTTACTCAGACATGGCACTGACAATCTTACAGTGGTCTTCCTGATTGCTGCCTCAGGAGGAAAATGGGAGACAAAGAAAGAACACAGTTACCAGGCACCAGTAAAGATGTTCTGAGGATGGAATAACCAGAGTAATGGCTGATCACAACTACTGGAACAGGACTGGAGACATCCTTCTGGTTTCAAACCTCCTCAAAACTGTGCTAGGAGGAGCACTGCTAGACACACAGGCACAGAGATGTAGGTGATTAGCTAAGTACCTTGAATTAAAACAGAGGAGGAAGAGATGAAATGTTGGATATAAATATTTCATATAGCTACAGAGATATGAATTGATACCTATCTTTGTGACAGCCAAGTTAATGATGGCATCTCATACGAGAAACAGAAAGTAATAAGTCTTGTAGTGATTTTCAAACTACAACTTCGAATCCTATACCTTTCAACTTACAAAGAGATTTTGTTAGAAATCATGTTGAGCTAACTCTTAATCCCATATTAAAGAGGGTGATTACTAATTTCTGGACTTTTTTCTGTTCACGCAAAATTAGAAGTGGTGGGGAGCTCTCTATAAATAACTCATATCCAGGAGGCACTTGGAATTATGATACTTATGGAAAAGGAATATTCCATCCAATTTATGCATTTGTCTACATGGCTTCTCTTGATGATGTGTGTAGGAATTAATACTTGAGAGACAGATGCCCAGAGAAGCACTGTTTAACTGCTGCCCTAAATGAGTACCATATTTTAATTCTTACTGCATTCAAACAAAAATATATTACAAAAAATATCAAAGGTAATGTTCATATGTACATTTCCATAAAGAGAATTTCCAAATCACAGCTGGTTAATTTGGTGACTTCAGTTAGTCTCTCAATTTTACTTTTGATTTTTTTCAGTTAATTTGTGATTTGTTCAGTTCTGGTTGCCTCATCACAAGAAGGATAGTGAGGGGCTAGAGTGTGTCCAAAGAAGGGCAACTAAGATGGTGAAGATTCTAGAGCACAAGTCTGGTAGGGAGCAGCTGAGGGACCTGGGGTTGCTCAGCCTGGAGAAAAGGAGGCTCAGGGGAGACTCTCGACAGCTCCCTGAAAGGAGGTAGTAAGAAGGTGAGGGTCAGTCTCTTCTCCCAGGTCAGAGACAACAGGACAAGAAAAAATGTCCTCAAGTTGCACCAGAGGAGGCTTAGATTGCACATTAGGAAAAAATTATTCACTGAAAGGGTTGTCAAGCGCTGGAACAGGGAGCTCAGGGCAGTGGCAGAGTTACCAACTCTGAAAGTATTTAAAAGCAGTGTAGATGTGGTGCTGAGCAATATGGTTTAGTGGTGGACTACGCAGTGCTGAGTTAATGGTTGGACTTGATGATCTTAAATGTCTTTTCCAATCTAAACAATTCCATGATTCTCAAATACTAGCTAGTAAATTAAAGTGATCAAAACAATATGCTTCTCATGTGAACCATTAAAGACATTTTAGACTTAGGAAATTTCTAAAAACCAAGTTATAAAATATGTGGCACAATTTAAACTATTAACAGATATTTATGCTTTATACACATGAGCTGAAGTTGTTGTGGTGCCATTTTCCAGTCAGAAATTATACAGTGTATATCAGATGAAAATGTAAATGCAGGTGAGTGATAAGTATGAACCCATCAAGTCTAAAAACATTAAAAGTTTGTAAATGGTATGAAAAGAAATTAGTCGGTCAAGCAGACCTTTTGTAAATGTAATCAATCTTGGATAAATCAAAGGCAGAAACTGTATAAAAGCTATTACTGATCAAAGTAGTGCAAACAACATCTTATGAATTAGTGCAAGATACTTGTGTGGAACCATATTCTGAGGAGAATGGAGAGATTTCATGGACCATTAATGCCTATACAGCAGAAAAGGTGACAGCATAACTTCATTTAAAGTAAACATGATTGTGATTCTGATTCTGCGTGAAATTCAACTTCATGCACATCTATTTTGGGTGTCTGAGAGTTTAAAGTTCAACACATTCTTAAGTACATTGCTGAATTCTGGAAATGTGTCACTATGTGTGACAAATACTAACAGGAGTATGTGATGAAATAAATATTAAAATAAATTTAAAATATCTTGTATACCCAAATTATGTTTTTAATATTAATTTTATCATGAAAGGAAGTTTTGTGGAAAATGACAAAGAATCAGAGCATGAAGTTGAATTATGCAAAAGAAACTGAGACCAGAATGTTTTATTTACCAATTCATAACCACAAACAGATGGAATTTATTCTGTATGAAAGTATTTGGAACAGACATACATATACTGTGAGTAGTTCTTGTGCCTCCAGGGATACACAGGCCATGGAAAATAATTTTATAATTTATTTCAATTACTTATATTTTACAAATGCCTGTGCTTCACCCTTGTGCTTGTACTAACTCAATGCAGAAACACTTCTCAGGTGTGTTTAAATTGTATCCCTGAATACAATGAAATTTGAATATAAAGACTATCGGGACATACTGAATCTGCTGTTTAACTTAATAGTTTGTTCCAAGGTTTAAATGCCTTCACTTTTAACCTGAATATACTTCCCATTTAAAAATTTCATTCTATCTCTAAGATACAATGATAGAATGGCAATATCATTAATAACAAAGGTGATTAGTATACTAAAAACATGAACAAGCAAAGCCAAATTACCAACAGAGCAATATTTTTCACTATAGGAAAAACTATCAGAAACAGGCTTTCTCTTGAAAAATGTAGTACAAAGTTCCTAGTCCTGCTGCTGCTGTTCTATGTAACAAGGAAAATAAACAGAACTTCATAGTCCCGAAGTCTCAAGACCACATGGAAAATTGTGTAAAAAGAATCATGATATAACATTTGTTACAGTGGACTGTGACAAGAAGGAAATAGAACAACTCTTGTCGCCAGATGACACCTTGTATTGTCTTACTCTAATGTGTCAACACTATAGTGTACCAATACAAAAATATAAGTTAGACACCTGTGTAAGGAAAAATCCCATGAGTATACTTGTAATGAATGGGGACATATACTCAGATAAATAGAGAATAAAAATATGCTTATTAATGCATGTGGCTCTAGTGTAGTATTACACTGTAATATATAGAATGGTTTAAAATAATTAGAGTATATGCAGTAGATACCAGTGAGCAAGGACTAGGGTTCAAGATAAATGAGGTGGGGTTTATTTTTCTTTCTATGAACAAATGCTACCAGTCTTTGGGAACCTCATTTTCACCAGCTATCGATTACGGATTAAATTGTGTATTTCCTACACAAAGTATAGTAAAGTCTCTTAAAAAAATTACTATGTAATTAATAAGTGCCATTGTATCATATGGGCCAGTTTTGCTGCTGGTATCAATGAACTGTTACCTATTTTCTTTGCTAGGGATACAGTAATTTTGAAAATACTCTGCAGCAGAGCAAAGACCATATAGAAAGCTTAAAAATCACAGAAACAGTAAGGAAGGAAACAAGCTGCTTGACAGATGTAGAAACTTATAACATGGTCGCATTAAGTACTGATTAAATTTTGCACTTCAGCGTTGTCCCCCAGGCTACACTGACTGAAGTCATACCTGTGGGTAATTCCAGTGAAATAAATCCATGGTCAAGGGTGAGACTTGGTAAGAATGTCAATCCATAGTTTGTAACACACTGAGCAGAATCATCACCTACAGCATTTCCCTTGCTAAATTAGCAACTGATTTCACTCCGTACCAAGCTGCACCAATGTGTAACTCAGTCGTGCACAAACATCCAGATTTGCATTTCATTCATCATGCTTCTGGATATTACTCTGTCATCCCATGAAAACAGGGTGGCATTCTGCCTTCAAGGGATTTGACAAGGGCACAGATTAGGGGACACAACTGAGAACACCTGATTACACTTTAATAAGGGATCTCGCAGGTGAATGCTACCCTACTAACTTCTGGATACCTTTATTTGATAAACTTGAAGGGAATTTCATGATGCTTTTTGCCCAAAGAAACAAATTCTGAATTCATTCTGTATTAACTCATGTGTTTCAGTGATTTGCTGATATCAGGAAAGAATCTGAAGCCAAACCATTTGTGCTAGCAATGTTTTCCAGATATAACAGAAAAATAAGGGAAGGGTCAAATTTTTTCTCCCTTAGAAGATACCCTCACAGCTATGTGTATGCTATCATTGGGGAAATTTCCTCACCAATTTCACTCATGAGTTCTGGTCTCCTAATCCCTTGGGTGGCCTACTTGATAATTTTCTTGGGAGATGAGCTAGCTTTCTCCAAGAGTAAACCTAGATAGACAGAGTAGAGAAAGTGGTTATCTACACATTCTGATGCAGGCAGAGTATGGATATAGACTATACCAGGTTAGGTTGTATCCAAAATCTACCAATCTAACCTTGTGCCCTAAAATGCCCCCCTCATTGCTACATGATAGCCTCGATGTCACACATGAAAGCACTGTGCTGCTGAACTACAACACACACTTTGTATTATCTTGGGCACCTTTAATTAAAATTTCTCATTAAAATAATCATGGTATCTTTTGGTCCATGGGGCATCACAAGGAGCCCATAGGAAACTCAGGCTAATGTAATGCAGTAATGGATTGAAAGAGTCAGTCAAGTCCTCTCTACAGAGGTTGACCCTCCTCCACTCGGCTTCTGGGCCAGTGATTATTTCTAGGGGCAGATGGCATTTGACACATTAAATGAGGCCATGATATACTCAGCAGCTCCTGTTGTACTCATCTGCTGTTGGTCCTTTCCGCTACCAGTGCGCATGTATTGTCAGTACTGTCATCCTAAAGACCTCAGTGCCAGTGCTAGTTGTACAACACAAACCACTGCTGTAGGTTTGCTTTGGCAGCACAAATTTCAGCCTGTTTAGTCAGAAAGCGTAGCCATAACATGTTAATAGGTACAAAACGTTAATGCACCTGTATACACATGCAAGAACTCACTGTCAGAAAACGATGTCTGCTAGGTCGATTCAGAATACATAAAATTTCTGACTTCACTTATATACAGTGATCAATACAATTCTGTATTAACATTACACCTGTAATTGGGCTGGGAAGTTCACAAAGCTCTATCCATGGCCACAGGAGCACATGATGTTCCATGAATGTAGTTCCCTTACTTTCTCCCTCAGCTTGTGATACTGCTCTCCTAGTTTCACTAATATACTCATCTTAACCCATTCAACTCTTGGTCACTATTTCCATGAGGTATACTTTGATTAACACTTCAGCAAAGGCTTTATGGAAGTAAACATACTAATCAAAACTCCAACCAAGCCTAAGGCAACAACAAGTAAAATAAATACACCAAAGTAAATGAGCCTTCAAAGGTAATCTAAATAAAATTGTTATGCAACTCATTTTCCAGCAGGTGACTTCATAGCCACCTAGGCTGAATAGAACTACAAATATAATGGTAAAACACATGCACACACAAGCATATAAATATGACCTGAAGATCATTGTCCATATAGCCAGTCGTTTCACCACAGGAGGAGATCAGGTTAGCAAGCCTGAGCTGTCCTTGGAATATGTGTTTACTGTTTTCAATTAGCTTCTTCTCTTTCATGTTTCTTTCTTGAATGTTTAAATAAAATGAGTGCAATATTTTATCCTTCTCTGCTTGCTGTGATTTTTTCACAACCAAGAGACAGCTTTCTCCCACTCACAACTCTTTCAGCACCCCATAGAGCTGAGCATGTTCTGCTTCCCGTGTTAGTCCCTAATCTGTTCTCTCACTGCTGGCTGCCCCTTGTCTTTTCCAAATGTTGTTGGTATACAGAGATATCTTGGATCAGGCTTTTCCAGTAAGAACAAAGCCCCCCCCCATTTAATTTCTGGCTTTTCCACACTGTGAATCAGACAAACGTCTCTTCCACCCATAAGGGATCCGTGTTTTCCACGAACCAATACTGTCTGTGAACCACTACTCTGAGTCTTCACCTCACCAACCTCCAGACTCAGAAGCAAGACTGGGCAAGAGAGATGGCACTTCCTCATAAATTAAACCAGTGGAGGAACACTCCCTAGGCAGTTCACATTCTTATTCTTCTCCTGCTTCAGCTGCTATAGTTGCCTGGGGACTCCTCCAAAGAATGAAATAAAAGTATCTATTCTGTGCCGGCCACTGGACAGACTCAGGAAGCATTGTGCTGTCTAACATATTACAGCAGCTGTCCCATAGTGGTAGAAAGACAGCTTCTGTACTGTGCAGAAAGCAGAATTTTGCTTCTGTGTAAGTGAAATCAATGGGTGCCTGCAGAAGGGTGCCATTGTCTTCCTAAGAAGTGGAAATTTTGGCACAGTGGGGAACAGGATAACAACTGAGTAGCATTACAGACACAGCTTAAAGATGAGAAGGGGGAAGAGGAAGATGAGGAAATGTGGAGAAAAATACACTATCAAAGACAACAAAGAGAGAAAAGGGAGGAAACCCAGCAGTGCATACAAAGAACAGGCAATCAGAAAGCAGAGAAATGAAAGGCTGAAGACAAAACAGATCAAGGGCTCTAACAATATCTCATTGTGCCAAAGGAGGAAAATCACTGACTCACCAAACTCATTTAGTGCAACAAAACAGTGAAGTAATGAGAAAGCATGAGCCATAAAACAAAATAAAAGTCAGTTTATCAATCCAAACTAGATTTTGGACTTAGATTTTGTGATTTTCATAGATGTCTCTGAAATGATCATGACTGCCTCCTCTGGTCAGTGACCACAATGTTTCTTAAAGAAAAAGTAGTTGTGAGTTGCATAGCAGAGAAGAAAAAGAATATATTCCCCTTGGTCATTTAAGCTGAGTGTAGAGATAACAATCTACTGATATAGAAAAAGCCACATGATTCTGTTTTAGGCACTTTTAGGAATTTGCAATGATCTGGGCTCTTCTTGCTGAGTCAGAATTATCTCTAAACCTCAGAGTTTGTTCCAAGACTGCTGAACATATTGTATGCATTCTGGGCAAGGAGGCATTTCTGTTCCCTACCTCAGAAGTTCTGCTGTTTCCTAACCTATCTACCTTTGCTTAATGCAGAAAAATGTTGTATGTAACTATCAGCAGTAAGTGACTCCCATCTGATGTAGAGGGGACTTTTTCTGTTTGCATATTGAAAGTTAATTTTTAGGAATGAATCTTAGAGAGTCCCTTACAGAAAAGTGTGTATTACAAAAGGGTAACAGCACATTATTCTTGACACCTGAGCATTGACTGTAACGCTGCTATACAGAGTATTAATATGCCATTTTCATATTTAATATAAAGATTTCTGTGTATGTACAAAGTTATGATTCATAAAAACACAGCTTTTGTTGAGGTTAAGAAATACATTTAAGTTGATTTTTTTGTGTGTGTTCTGCACACTATAATGATTGCATTAGCAGGTAGTATAATTTGCTCTTTTATTCAATTATTCATAGTTAAACTGACATCAGAGACCATCTTTCATTCAGAGACCAAGAAGGAAAGGATGATTTTTATAAGTACCATTTATCAACACAAATTCCTTCCTTCTAATCAACCTGGTAATTAAACACTCAAGAAAAAGTGCTACCAAATAAAGAAAAAGAAAAAGTATCCTGCTATAGTCATTTTCTTGTCACAAAGCTTCTTTTCACTCAAGTTTCCAAAGTAAAGCTGCCTCCATCTAACACCACTTACGGTTTTCAATACCTTTTACTAAGGTGTCCCTATTTTCTTTCTCTTTTCCTGTTCTTAAGGTTTGATTGTACTTACACAAATTAAAAATACTGAGGCTTCTGAAAAAATGTCATAATTAAGATCACTTCCAGAAAACTGTGGTGGATATATTTATTAATTTGTACTTGCATTACAGAAGTGTCTGAAGGACTCTCAGTGATACGTGAGGTACAAGCACTTCTTGAAACATAGTCCTGCTCTAAAGTTTTGGTAATATGAAAAGGAAAGGGAGAAGAATTTGACTGATGTGAGGATTCTTAGTTCCATTTGTGAACAGATACTTGAAGCATGGATAAATGAAGTGTCATTCTGAAAGTCTTGGAGAAGAACTATGCCAGAACTAGAAATGCATCAGGTCTCCTGAGTCCACACCCTGGGTTTCACCCATGAAAAAATACATGCCTCTCCATATGCTTTCACCCTTCATTGTCTTTCAAGGGGTTTACACTTTGAAGTTCTCAATCATATTCCAAACTCCTGGAATAAATTATGGGTAAAATAAACTTGCTACCTTACCAACCTGACAGGCCATCTGTCAGAATTTACCATATAAATGAAACTAAATCCCATAAACAAATGACTGTTTTAATCCTAATGTCAGTGTTCTGTATTCAATAACACACTCAGGGTTTTCTTTATACTCCTTGCTCCATGTTGCTGTATTGCTCCCATCAATACTAACATTGGATATTCCTTGCAGAGCCAAAGGGGTCCAAGATCAATCCCAAATCATGGTATTGAGTTCCTGGGCAGCAACCTGAACAGATTTTTCTGTTTAAGTCTGAGTAGCAGATTTGAGACACTTCCTGAAAGAAGAGTATAAGTGAAGTTCTTTATTTATTTCTTCTAGTTAAACAATCTCAGATCTACATCAATAAACAGCGATGAGTGCTTTCTGGTTCTAATGAATTAACTTCCAGCTCTGATAAATTGTTAAGGGTTTTGTAAATGTCATCATGAGTCTTTTAGCTTACAGTAAACTGAGGTAAAATGGCACAGACATCTTCCAAAGATTCCTAACACAAAGTGCTAACACGAAGAACCAAGTTTCCCATGCACTACTTTTTCTACATATCCACTCTACTGTTTGCATGATGCTTTAAAACCAGCTTAATTTTAATTTGCTAATGCACAGAAGGAGTTTCCAAATTGAGTTTATGGGTATTAGACGACTGTGGAACCTGCTGGACTGTTCCTTACATAGGGCGGGACATTTCTTATGGCATTTATGCATTATCCTTATGTAGCCCTTATGAGGTGGTGTTTCACATGTTTTAGATCTCAGCCCAACAACATTTATTATTAAGCAATCAACTTTATCAGCAGGGAAGACAATCCTGTAATGTAAACACTTAGGTTTACACAGACAGTCAGATGCCACAGAAAAGACAAGAAACATGAAATTGTAGTCTAATCTAAACAGTTTTAGTCTCAGATTGGGATCTCATTGTCTCCCATAAGTAAGAATTTAAAAGCTTTCTGCTACAAATTTATTAAACTTCCAAATAATATTTTTAAACCTAAAGCTTATAATGGCAATGCTAATAATACACATTCTCAATATTAAATTTCTTTTAATCAAGGTTTTCTTTATTTTTTATTGTTTGGAAAACCTCTCAATTATTGTACTAAATTGATTTATCTTGGGCTAACAGATTTCAGTCAGGGGTATACAATATTATAAAAATGAAATATTACTGTTTGAGCTAAATGTTTAAGACCTCGTAGTGGTAGCTGCCAGAGTGTCATCAATTTCTCACTAGCCACTAAACAAACAAGAGGAAGACCAACCTTTTCTATCATAACCTTTGAAGCTGAAAAATTATGCCTAAACTGTTAAATTCACTATGGGAGTTTTCATAGAAGGGATTTGACACCATTCACTGAATTTAAAGGCAGAAGCCACCATTAGATAAATGGATGTAGTTTTCTAGGTAATAAAGATGAAATATTTGTATCTGGTGACCCTTGCAAAGATCCTAATAACTTGTATTTACCTATCTTTTCGGAAGCCTTCTTGACATGAATAGAGAAGCATGAATTGGAAAGGAGCTGTAGAGTTGTTTCTCTGGAGGCAGCTATCACCACAGAGATTACAAGAGACTTTGTAACTGAGAACTTCATCATAGATGACCAGATGGAAAAAAAGCAGAGCTTTGAAAAGTTCTGTTTCACACACAATAAATTATGTTGTCCTCTTATGTAATTATAGACAGCTTTGAGAAATCTGTCATCAGCTATTCACTTATTTTTGAAAAGGAAGAGCATAATAATAATTTGCATTTAAGAATGAAAAACCAGGATGTCATAACAACAGAAAAAAATATCAGAACAATAGTTAGGGAATATATTTCCCCACTGTTTGGAAAGAACAGAAGAAATGCAGGAAAACACAAAATGAGGAAACAAAGCTGACCATAAGGACTAGAAGATCTTAAGACATAAGGTGAGAGTAAGGAAGCTAAATTTATGGAGTCTGGAAGAGCAAAAGCTCAGGGGCAACATGATCTCAGCCTATAAATATCTTCAAGGTAATGATATAAATGAAAGGAGGAAATTATTCAGTCTCAGACTGAGTACTGGAAGAAAAGGTCTGGACTTAAGGAAGTTTAGGTAAAAGTTTTTAGCTATAGTATTTGATGAGACAGTGAACAGGCTGAAAACATGACATTCAAGGTACTGACCCAGAAATTGAGTGTTCGTACCAATAGATAATATTTTACTTGGGCATTTTCATCTAACAGATTTCTTGCTACTACAGGAACCTAAGCTGCCCTTGATTTCTCTTGATCTCCTCTCAGGCAGCATTTAAGTTTCTGAGACTTCAGCATAATGTGCTACTGGTTTTGAGTTTGTCATAGATTATACGGGAAGGGAAAAGTTTCTGATGGCCTGAGATAAGCGTATGTCTATGAGGTAGAATGGGGAAGGTAGAAGAAAAATTTTTATAGCTCTTTCTGGAGGTGTTACATAGATACCAACTTTTGTGGATGATATGAGTGCTCTTTTCCATAGCAACTTCCAAATATCACATCTATCCTTTTTCTTGATGCAGACATTGGATGTAACAGGCACTTCATTTTCCTTCCTAAGCTTCATATCTTGCTTCACTGGAACACCTCCTTAGAATTACTCCTACCTTATTCAAATGGCTTCAGACACCCTATTTTATTGCTATTCCTGATCCTTCTATGACCCTACCTTCAAACCAATCCTTCATCGTGACCACAATCTTGCAAGAACATCTGAAGATACCTTCACACATTGCAAGTGTTCTAAAGAAGGAGCTTCCAAAGCTTCCTCTCCCCCTCCTTCACATTTTTATAGCACTATTTAAAGTATTAAATAAGATATACCTCACCTTTGAAACAGTTCTTTCCAAAGATATGCCAGTCCTCTGCCAACTCATGTATGACCATAAAGTGAAAATATAGCACATCTTGGGACTTACCATACTCAAATGATAAAAATCTTAAGGGCTGGATGGTGAGTCTGTTTAATAAGTTTACCAGAGATTTATGGCACTTGTAAGCCACTATAAGCCTACCTGCATGTTGCTTTTAGTGAAAAATGTAGGAATCGTATCTAAAAAGTTGATGGCAACTTGCTGTAAGCTTTTCTTACACTGTAGGGAAAGAAACAAGTTCCAGAGCCACAAGATCAACAACAAAACATTTTCCTGAGTACCTGGATCTTGTTTCTTTTCACGATTGCCCTAAGACAAAATAGTAATGTCCTTCTCTCGAAGGAAGTAAAATTGAATTCGGTCCTTTGAAAAACAGTTTTTACCTACACCAAATGAACACAAACCATAATTACAGGACAGAGGACTTTATCTCTTTGCCTAACAAAGCACCATACTGTAATTCAAAAGGCTAATGTTAGCATTTAATGTGTTAAAAAAAATAATAAGAGAGACATATTAATGTATAGATAACAGAATCGAGTCTGCTGACTACCACTAACACTGGAACTATGGAGAGATTCCAAAGAAGACTGGAAACATGATTAAAGAATTAAGTTGACAAAAAGTTCAGTGAAGGAAATTTAAGTTGAGCACATAAGAGCTGACCATTGTGGGGGGGAAGAGCAGGTCCATAGTCTTCAATTATATGATACTGGTGGAAGAAAAAAGAACTAATCTGTTTTCCTTCTTCACAATGGATAGAACAAATAATAAAAGGCTTATATTTCTAAATAGAGATTTAAGTTAGACCTCAGGAAAAAGCTTTCTAATGATAAGCACAGTTAAATACTGGAATAGATTTATTAGGGAGATTATGAGTCATAGAACCATTTGAGTTTTTCAAGAACAGTTTAGACAAACTGTAGTTAACAATGGTTTAGATAGAATCGATCTTGCCCTGAGGCAAGGAAAACTTGTATTTGATTCTGCCAAGAGGCAGAAGGATGGACTAGACAATCTCTTGAAATCCCTTTCAAGGCATTTCCTATGATAAGATTTAATGAATGAAAGTTGTAGCTAATTTCATTTAGCCAATAGATAAAATCCATTTTTTAACAGAGAAGATAATTTAATACTGAACAGCTGAAAAACTTGATCATCAGTATGGTTGATTCTCCATCGATTTTAAACATTTTTTAAAATAAGACTGAACATAGACACATAAAATAATAGCCACATTGTTATAGTTGATTGCCAGGACAATGGAATTATTTCAGGGGAAGTACTGTGGCCTGTGTTATGCAGGATGTCACAATGGCTCCAACTGGTTTAATAATCTATTCATTTTATTTAGTATTTTATATTTTGTTTGTTTGCTTTTTCCATTGGTCATGTTCATTTACAAAAGTGCTTCTTGTCTCTTGGTCTCTGACAGCACATAAAATGCTTTAAAATTTTTGGAAGAGGTAACAACTTATCTACCTTTTCTAGTTGTTAATGCTTCCACACTTAGTGGCTTACCCACTATGGGTAGGGGAAACAATCCCCTTTTAATGATTACAGACCGCAGAATAAAAATTCCACTAATGTGTGCAAGGCAAACATTCTTATAACAGTTAAGCTAATTAGGATGTGATTAATGGATATACAGATGAAATGCATTCTCCACCTCAGCAGAAACACCCTTAATTAAGATAGATTTAAGTACTAGGCATTAGATTGCAACTGGAAACAAGAACAATGGAAGTACTCAGAACAGTTTCTCTCCTTTCATGTGGCTTTCTGACATATTTAAAGAATTACTTGATTTACTCTCTAGTTTGCAGATACAGCACTACACGCCTGAGCAAACCAAGAAACCACACATTAGACAAAGAGTTGTATTCATCCCCGTCTGTCACATCATTCCCTAAAGGACAGAGGTATCTACAGTACAGTACAAAGGCCAATTTGCCTTGATTACTTTAAGTGCAGCTTAAGAGCAGCTGGTTCACGAAAAAAAAGTAAGAAGAGGAAAGAAAAAATCCAGCTCCAAAGGAATCTGAGTCACTGGGCAGTTCAAACAGCAAACTGTTTATACTTAGGGAACCTACTTCAGCATTCACTGAGATAAAAGGTGAATTCTCACTAACTTTATATAGGCATGGTGCTTTCCAAGAAAAAAATTACATTAAGTGAATTGATATTTTCATTTTACATCTTGGCATGGGTATACAGAAATCAGACTGAAGATTTGCAATCCTGAGACCTGTTCAAGAGACTTCTTTATCTCACAAAGCTTCGCTTCATTTCTCTAAGACCTCTTACATGACTTTCTCATTTCTTTTGGCGAAAGGCATTTCACTTTTTCCTTATGCTTCCTGCTCACAATCTGTAAGGGATAGTAAGACAGTAATGCTGAAAAATAGAAGGGTTAAGAAAGACCCAAGGCGGCATGTCAAAAGACTGTCATGTACCTGTTTATGCAATTATTATGCAGGACAATTACATTCCATCCATGTGCTAGGGGCTAAAACAAGTGTAAGGAATCCTTTTGGCCCGTCTCTGGTTACCTTCTAGGGGATTCAGTCAGTCCAGATCTACTCTACTGCTTCTCTGCAGCATAACTTTCACCCTAAGTGAGATAAATAATGTACAGCAGAAAGCTATTTCCTCTGCACTTAAGCAATGGTTTTAGTTAGATCTCAGCATTACTTTTTAGGACTAATTTAATTCACGATGCAAACAAGAGCAAAGGTTTTATTATGAACAGACATTCCAGTTCCATTTGCAGAGGCAGCTAACGGGGTGTCTCTCAGACAATGGGAGAAAGGGGCAAAAAGTTCACTGTCAGTTTTGATACTGACTGTTCGTATCACAAGTACTAGCAAACCAAAGCATGATGAATATTTGAACTGCTTGCAAACACAAATCATGTTGAACAGGGTAAGTGCATCTCCATTTATTACACAGGGAGCTTAGGAAGGCAGAATATATTTATTGTTAATAGAATATTCACTTCAAGCTATACCAATATTGTTTTTGTTTTGATAAAACTTGTCTTTGGGGAGCCAAACACAAACTTCTAAGCTTTTGCAAGGAATGATATATATTTTCTGGTTAACTCAGTCTGGGTCTGAGTTGCCAGATGACTTTTACTGTGCAGGTGATTCTGCATCTTTACAGAGGGAGTGAAAACATGTAAGAGGACAACAGAAGTTTTCTCCCTTTTTCACCTGTATAAAAGACGCATAGAGGTGTAAGACATCAGAGTTACACACAATGTTCCTTTTTGCCCTTCATGTAGACTAACGTGACTTTAAAATAAAAAATAAATTTCATCACGGGAAATTAAAAAAAGAGGCAAGTACTGGGAAGCAATTGGTCAGCTTTTATAAACAAGAAGTAATGTAACCTTTTTTTCCACCTTTCAAGCCTGGGATTTATTTCAGTTCTGTGTCTGCAAAGAAAGAAAGAAAAAAAAGTCTAAAACCTGAGACAAAAAAACTGATAGATTCAATGCATACAACTGAGAGCTGAATTTTGAAAGTATGCTGATTCCAGAGTAAGAAGGATCCACGTTTTTAGATCTAGATGGCAAAAAGGTCACTTCTGACCTGAATCTAGACATACAGGAACAGAATCAGATGAGTCTGTTTAATTTATTCATATATATATTTATATACACACACATACATATATCTAGATTTTTCTCTTATATGATTAAACTCATAACACGATACCGCATACAGCACAGCGGGTAGACTTGATGAAAGAAGGTGAAAAAGAGCAAAAAATTACTGTTAATTTCACTGAAAAACAAAAACTCATCAAGGCTAAAAAGAAAAATACAAATTGTTTGCCACACCCCAGTGGTGACGGGGATTTCTAAAGGATAAATCAAGGCCATAAAAATTAAAGCATCAGTGATTCTGCCGGAATACACTTGAAGCCATTTTAATGACTCTTGCAAAATGCATTGAGGAGGAAAAATTGTGTCATTCTGAAGCAATGTGAATGGATGAACAAACAAAATGACCACCTAGAAATGTCTTACATAGCCTTTATTACTGCTATAGCAGCAATAGTGTTATTAAATAAATACCCAGTCTTCTATGGATATTCATATTTAAAAGAATCAATAGCCAGTACTTTTTAGCCTGCTCCATATCCCTTTATTGCCATTCTAGGGGGGGGGGGGAAGCATTACAAACTGACTCATATTCAGATGAGCAGTTTCAGACAGTTATGAGCAACACAAATGAGAAGGCCATGACTAGGGAGCAACTTTACAGGAAAGGAGAGAATAAAATGTTTTTCTCTGTCATCTCTTCACTGGTCCTCTTAAACAGGTGATAAATTTCACTTCTTTTTGGGAAGACAGAATGAAGCCCTTAAGTAAGGTTTCATAAAACACAACTGGACATTTAAGACTTGCATGCAGAGGAATGATGTGAAATGAAGAAATAAACACATTCTAGAAAAGAGTATGTAATGTAAGAAAGTCTGGTCAGAGCAGTATGTTTTTATCTTCTCAGAGATGACAGTATGAGGGTAGCAGCAATAATACGTGATTTCAAAACAGACGTTATAATCCACTACAGTTACGTCTGACCTCTACTTGCTTCAGTGGACAGAGACAAAAGTGTTTTAGGATGAGACTGTGCAAACCACCATGTTATTTGGTGGAACACTGGAACAGGTTGCCCAGGGAGATAGTTGAGGCCCCATCCCTGGAGGTATTCAAGGGGAGGCTCGATGAGGCTCTGAGTTACCTGATCTAGTTGAAGACGTCCCCGCTCACTGTAGGAAGGCTGGAACAGATGACCTTTAGAGGTCCCTTCTGGCCCAAACCATTCTATGATTCTGTTTTCATTTAGACCACTCATGTCATTAAGGTTTTGCTAGGCTGGCTAAGAGTTTTGAATTCTGGACTGAGCGGAGACTGACTACAATGCCTTCTCAGATCCTGAAGGCAACAGCCCCAAATAAACAGGACACTATTTACTACAAGCGAAATGAACTACAACATACAAAGTTAATTGACAGCTGTTCACCTTTCATTAGTATGCCTCTACAGACAAGACTCCAACTGCTGCTTTCTTCACCTGACAAACTGATCTAGTGGCTTCTCCTTATTATATCAGAAAGATATCAAATGAGCTAAAAGTAACCAAAAATCCTCCAAACACTCTTCTTGGGAGTTATCTGACAAATAAGAAGAAATACTGTATGAAAACACTCCTTTTCTAGAAATGTGTAATCACCAGACCTCACTTTAAAAAAGACACTATTGCAATGTAAAATCATTTTCTAAGTTATACACATGCACATTTTATTTCCACAGACTCTAGGAGTAACAAGGTTAGTATTTCAGAAGGTAAGTAAGTACAGAAGTTATAAAGAATCACAGATTCATTTAGGTTGGAAAAGACCTTTAAAATCATCAAGTCTCTGGAAGTGGCCAAGCTAAGTATTTGAAACTGCAATGAATATTAGAAAAAACCCCATGTTTAAAAAGCACATTCCCTGTTATGTGTAGGTTATCTTTCTTTCCCTTTCTTTCTTAGATTACTATGTTAATGTAATTCACATAACTGTGAAAAAGCATAAAATCTATTAAGATATGAATAATAAAATCTTACTTTGTCACCATTTCTTGTAATACAGAATAGCTCTGTTTGCAGAAGAAAATGCAGATGAAGTACTGTTTTTGAAAAAAACCAATAATCTGGAGATAGTTTATAGAAATACAGCAATTTAGTGCTTCAGTGTAGCTGTGCTATATAGTGCAGTGATTCCATAGTCATTGTTTCACAAAAAAAACCCCACAACTTTTTTTCTTACTATGGTAGAAAGTCACACTGTGATTTCAGTATCGGCTCAAGAAATTACCCTGCCAAATTATAAATCATAACCAGGGACAGAAGAAGAACTAAAGGCACAGACTCAAAATTCTCTCAAGATTCCTTCATATTTTTTTTGTAGAGAAGTGATTCGATTTGCTTTGATAAATTCCTAATGTAGTGTGGAAATGGGTTTACTAGACATATAGTGTATCAACTGGTTACCTGCCAAAGAATGTAATAGTCACTGGGAATCCTATTCAATGTTGATTTTGAAGTCCCAGTGAAACTAAATACCAGTTAGCTTAAAGGGTCAAATAACTGAATAGTGTCAACAGGATTTCAGTTATTTTCATCCCTATACACACTCACTACTAAATTCTTTTTGTTCTCTGTGTGTGCCTGGGCCTGAACGGAGGCACAGGTATTAGTTAATCCCTGCTGATAGCATTACAAACAATCATGCTAATGGAGGGGGATTGCTAGTAGGATAAGAAGCCTTTAGCCTCCAGTTGTCAGTTCAAAGGATGTCTGGGTCGATAAGTAGTCAGAAGTCCTTTATCACCCGATGGCTGCTAACTGATGCGAATGAAATAACAATGGGTGAATCCTCTTTCTAAAACACAGATCAAGCTTATCAGAGGAAGGGTAAGGAGGTTTATTTTAAGAGCTATACGAGGCCAACTCCCCAGAGTACAGGGGGGACTTGGAAAACGTAAAAGTGGCAAAACACGATGGCATCTGCTGTACTTCTGTGAAACACAGACGTGCTCTCTAAATCTATTTACATCCTACATGGCTCTTCTGGCTGCTCTTCATGGTAAGTTAAAAGGTGTTTATTTGATATTAGACATGGAAGGCAGTTCCTGATCACTTGGTGTTCAGAGGTCTCACTATGAAGAAGGGAAGAAAAAGGACAGTCAGACAAGGAGAAATGACTAAAGCTCACCTTCCTCTTTTGTCACAGATATCTTGTGTACCTCATGGAGGGTCTCACACGGTTAGATTAATTTTATATGTGTTTTATCCGATGTGTATTAACATCTACATTTCAGGTACTTTCTTCCAGATGAGAGGAAACTGAGCAAGCAGACTTCAGGGCTATGACACTCTAAAAACTGTGTGAGAAGAATCAGTCCCCTCAGAAATAAGAATATTAAAAAAATATTCTACCAGTAGCAAGAATTCTGCTAGAAATAACTAACAGGAAATGCTGAGCACAGTATGACGACTTTTTTTTTTTTCTTTTATATGTCTCAGTGATGGCTGTCAGGACAGGTGTCCCTTTTATAAAAGAGTTTGCCATGATGATGTGTAGAGCTATGCTGATACCTCACAGGACTTAGATGCCATATCACTTAGAAACCTAGTGAGAGCTGTCAACTAACTGCTCAGGATAGGCAGTTTTGGAAACAAACAGAATGCTTCTATTTGATTTTTGAATTTTCAGGCCTAGGAAACGGTATAGGTGTTTGAAGCTAAACAGCCAACACACCCAGTTTACATGTCTGGACTTTCTGCTGCTTCACTTTAGAGTTCTTGCCCAGCTGTTGAACACCTCAATCAGTTTTCTGTAGAAAAGGGATAAGACTATTTCTCTGTGTCCCTGGGATGTTGTGTGAATTATGTCTTGTGCAAAGGTCTAAATAAGAGGTACTATATGGCATATAAGAACCTAATTTGCATGTGCTTACAGTTGTGTTATATAGACTTTTCAAGTAGAGCACTGATGTATTTCATGAAAAAAAGCGTGGGTGTGATGAAATGGTACGATTTTATGCATGTGTTGCACCATTACACAATGTTATGCTTAAAAAAAATAAATCAGCTTGTAAGATGTATTCATGCACACTTAGCTTGTGAATTTTTTTAATAAGTACCCATTTTTAAGGTTTATCATTATGCATGCATTTTCTCTTGACCTCCACACAGCAGTCTAAATTGATTTTAGAATACCTGAAAAACTCAGCTGCTTAATTATTAAAACAACTCACTTGTTTTTAACTGTTCTAGCCTCTCTAATGCTAAAGGTAAACCTTCCCAGTGCTTCCTTGGGAGCAGAGTTAAAATTCAGAAGAGCACACTGGAAAAATTCCACTACAGTTGGGGATTGTTCTACAATATCTTCATCACATAACAAATTAATTTATCTTATGTAGAGGTGTAAAGCATGCATTATATAACTTCCATGTACAACAGGGTCAGCAGTGATATAACTTGGGGGAAAAAGTGGTCTAGAAAAGTCAGCAGAAAAAAAACAGGAAAAAGATTCAAATTGCACAGTGTTACATTATTATTTTGAGAAGTCTTTTGCATAGTGGTAATGTAATTCACCTTCATACAGATGTGTTTGGAAGGAAGTAGTTTCATTTAATCTGCTTTTGATAGTGGCATTGATGTGGCACATAACCGTTCATTTGCCTCTGTGTCTGAGAACACTGCTCATAGGTGAGACAATGAGCTCCAGCACCTCTCTGTGCATTTCTACCTGCAGAATTAGCATCAAGGAACATGGCAAGCAGAGAATAGAGCAAATGACAGCAGAGGAGGACAAAATGTTGCCTAGTCTTGTCCCATTGACTAATTCTCCACAAAACACTAGTTGTGGCCTACATCTATCTATGTCCAGAGGATTGATCTCTATCAATGAAAACAGCATGGCAAAAGGTACAAAGTGCTGAACTTTAAGTTGGAAAATATGAAAGAGGTCAAGGGCTTAATGGGGCATAGAGAATGAACTATTTATTTCCTGCTCCTTTAATGTCACAGAACCATAGAATGTTAGGGGTTGGAAGGGACCTCTGGAGATGCATCAAGTCCAACCCCCCTACCAGAGCAGGAACACACAGGCCAGGCCACACAGGAACAGATTCAGGCAAGTCCTCAGTGTCTCTAGAAAAGGAGACTCCACAACCTCTCTGGGCAGCCTGTTCCAGGCTCTGTCATTCTCACAGTGAAGAAGTTTTTCCTCCTGTTGAGGTGGAAACTTCAGTTTTTCACCTTGCTACCATTACCTCTTGTCCTATCACATGGCACCACTGAAAAGAGACTGGCCCCTTCTACTTGACACCCACTCTTCAGATATTTGTAAACATTGATAAGATCCCCTCTCAGTCTTCTCTTCTCCAGGCTAAACAGTCCCAGAGCTCTCAGCCTTTCCTTATAAAAGAGATGTTCCAGTCCCCTCACCTTCAGAGCTCCCTGTGGGACTCTTTCCACTATTTTCCTGTCCCTCTTGAACTAGGGAGACCAGAACCGAACACAATACTCCAGATGTGGTCTCACTAGGGCAGAGTAGAGGGGAAGGAGAACCTCCCTTGGCCTGCTGGCCACACTCTTTTTTATGCACCCCAGGAGATCACTGGCCTTCCTGGCCACAAGGGCCCTCTACTGTCCCATGGATAACTTGTTGTCCACCAGGACACCAAAGTCCCTCTCCATGGGGCTGCTTTCCAGTGGATCAACCCCTAACGTGTACCGGTACATGGTGTTGTTCCTCCCCAAGTGTAGGACTCTACACTTATCCTTGTTAAAATTCATGAGGTTCCCCTTCGCCCAGCTCTCCAGTCTGTCCAGACCTCATTGGATGGCATCACAGCCTTCTGGTGTATCAGCCACTCCTCCCAGTTTAGTATCATCAGCAAACTTGCTGAGGGTACTCTCCATCCCTTCATCCAGTTCATTGATGAAGATGTTAAATAAGACTGGACCCAGAACTGACCCCTGGGGAACGCCACTAGTTACAGACCACCCTCTGGACTCTGCGCCACTGATCACAACCCTCTGAGCTCTATTGTTCAGCCAGTTGTCAACCCACCTCACTGTCCACTCTAACCCACACTTCCTGAGCTTACACAGGAGGATGTTACAGGAGACAGTGTCAAAAGCCATGCTGAAGTCAAGGTAGACAACATCCATTGCTCTCCCTGCACCTACCAATTCAATCACACCGTCATAGAAGGCTATCACATTATCCAGACATGATTTCCCTTTAGTAAATCCATGCTCACTACTCTTGATAACCCTCCTTTCTTCCATGCACTAAGATATGATCTCCAGAACGAGATGCTCCATTACCTTTCCAAGGGATGGAGGTGAGGCTGACTGGTCTGTAATTACCAGGATCTTCCTGGGAATGTTCCTTTTAGTCCTAGAGCCCATGAAGCATGCAAACTTAATGGCTCTATGATTGATTTGCTTATCCAAAAATGTCTTTATCTCTGTCATCATATTACACAGTTTATGGTATTCTACACAAGATCCAGATTTCTTTGCACATGGCAGTTGGAACTTTATACAGAAGATTAGATTTACAAGTATCTGAGCAGTTACCTTATTAAAACCCCCGTGAGACTGAGGAAGATTTAGATAGGATCAAGGAAAGCTTCTTTTTGAAAAGTATTCATATATAAGAGTCTACAAGTCTCCCAGACTGTAAAAGTCATATTGTTAATGAAAAGATCTTTAGGATAAAACAACAACCAACAACTGCCTTTTTCTTTCTTTTTTTTTTTTTTTTTAAGTTCATTATTTAACATAAGCAACCATAAAACTTGAAGGAAGCTTTGGGAAATAGAAGTTTAAGTACCTTGGAGCCAATGAGCTGAAAACATTTTATGCAGTGGCTGCAAAAGTATCAACTCAGGCATATAAATTGTCTAAAATACACATTAAACAAGTGCTCTAAGTGGCCATATCCAGAGCAAGAATTACAAGTTGGCTGAATTCTGGCAGAATGTGTAAGATTATGGATGAAGCACTTTGTAAGGTGTAAGAATCAATGAGTTAAGTAGTTAATGTACTGTTGACTTCATGAATATGAAGTCTGGTCTGAAGAGGAGACTGGAAAGAGAGTGGATTAAATAAACTTGATGGAAAAAGAAATTTTCTAGGAATTATGTACTCTGATATATTGAACCATGGAAATCAATAACATACTACCCAGGCAATGAAGACAATTGACAGAGTACTAGCAAGAACCTGGTGTAATTGAGTAAGCACTAAAACAAGCCTTGTTGGAGAAAAATGAATGGCAAGAGGTAGTAAGCAGCACAAAAAAAAAAAAAGCTAAGGAATAGTAAGAAAGTATGAAGCATTATCTGGCCTGATTGTGAAACATAGTTGAGCGATAAAGGGGTCATCTGGCATGCTGAGAAGGCAAAAAGTGATCTGAGAATAGGAAGCTAATGAGTACTGTAGATCACACACAATAAGAAGATAAATGGAGGAGTGATAATACAAGCAGCTAGGGAGAGTATTAGCATAAAGAGGTGATAATAGTATGCAGTTGGAAAAGGAGACTGTAAAAACCTGAAGATAAATCTGATAACAAACAAGTACCAATATACTGAAAAAGAAAAGGAAGAACAAATCCTTGCATGTGCAGAGACTTTGAAGAACTTAACTATCTTGTGAAAATTACAATAATTCAAATTCAATATTCTAAGCAGGTAAGCCAAGTCATGATTTAAGGAGAAACAGGTCCTTCAACAAGCAGCATCTCTGTGAAAAGCCATAAGGCAGAGAAAAAATTTGAAAGGCAAAAGCCCATTTGGAGTTCAATCTAGCCACTATCAGAAGGGACAACAAAAAGTTTTTACAAATACATCAACAATAAAAAGAGAGCCAGGGAGGATCTCCATCCTTTATTGGATGCAGGGCAGGGGTGACTATGACATGACATTACAATCAAGGATGAGGAAAAGGCTGAAATACTTAATGCCACCTTTGCCTCGGTCTTTATTAGTCACACCAGATACCCCCAGGTTATTCAGCCTCCTGAGCTGGAAGATAAGGACAGTGAGCAGAAACACACACATGACCCCCAACGCCATAATCCAGGAGGAAACAGTTAATGATCTGCCATGGTATTGGACACTCACAAATCCATGCGACTGGATGGGATCCACCCCAGAGTATTGAGGGAGCTGGCAGAGGAGCTCGCCAAGCCGCCCTCCATCATTCATCAACAGTCTTGGCTAACAGGGGAGCTCCCAGATGACTGGACACTTGACAATAGGATGTTCATCTACAAGAAGGGCCAGAAGGAGGATCCAGGGAATTACAGGCCTGTCAGCCTGACCTTGGTGCCCAGAAAAATTATGGAGAAGTTCATCTTGAGGGACCTCACATGGCAAGTACAGGACAGCCAAGGTATCAGGCTCAGACATCATGGATTCAGGAAAGGCAGGTCCTGCTTGACCAACCTGATCTTGTTCTGTGACCAGGTGAGCTAGTGGACAAGGGAAAGACTATGGATGTTATCTACCCGCACTTTAGTAAGGCCTTCGACATCATCTCCCACAGCATTCTCCTACAGAAACTGGTGGCTCATGGCTTAGACAGGTGTACTCTTCACTGGGTTAAAAACTGTCTGGCAATCTGGGCCCAGAGAGCTATAGTGAATGAAGCTAAACCCAGTTGGTGGTCTGTCACCACTGGTGTCCCACAGGGCTCATCTTATTCAATATCTTTATCAATGATCTAGATGAGGGCATTGAGTGCTTCTTGAGCAAGTTTGCATATGACACCAAAGTGGGTAGGAGTGTCGATCTGCTTAAGGGTCGGAAGCCTCTGCAGAGGGATCTGGACAGGTTGGATCAGTGGGCCGAGGTCAATGGGATGAGGTTTAACAAAGCCAAGCATCAGGTCCTGCATTTTGGTCACAACAACCCTGTGTAATGCTACAGGCTTGGAGATAAGTGGCTGGGAAGCTACCTTCTCAGGAAAGGACCTGAGGGTGGTGGTTAACACCAGGCTAAATATGAGCCAGTGTGTGCCCGGGTGGCCAAGAAGATCAACAGCATCCTGGCCTGTATCAGAAACAGTATGGCCAGAAGGAGAAGGGAAGTGATCATACACCTGTAGTTGATGCTGGTGAGGGTGCATCTTGAGTGCTGTGTTCAGTTCTGGGCCCTTAACTAAAAGAATAAGTTGCTGAAGCAAGTTCAGAGTAGGGCAACCAAGCCAGTGAAGGGGCTGGGGAAGAAGTATGGTAAGGAGAGGTTGAGGGAATTGGGATTGTTTAGTTTGGAAAAGAGGAGGCTGAGGGGAGACCTAATTGCCCTCTACAACTACCTGAAATGAGAATTTTTTTACTGACAGACTCATTAGGCACTGGAACAGGCTGCCCAGGGAGGCTGTGGAGTCACCATCCCTGGAGGTATTCAATAAACTTGTAGATGAGGCACTTCAGGACATGATACTCTAGGAGGATGATGAGGTGTTTTTTTCAGTGGGTGTTGGTTTTGTTTTGTTTTCAGTTTGTTTTGTGTGTTTGGTTTGGGTTTTTTTTTTTTCCCAACCAACTATTCTTTGAATCTGTGATAATGTCAGAAAGAAGCCACAGCTGTTTGATGTCTGGGAATATTATGACTCCTTTGTAGACTGGGCCAAGTGTGATCTCAGCTGCTCTGCAGCCACCCCAGATACAGCCCTGTTCTTTCTCAGTTTTAACCACAGTAGATAAATGTAAAATTGCATGACTAGCTGGTTAAAACGGTTATAAATCCTATTTTGAAACCCCAAAGTCACTGCAGCAAATTTACTGTGCATTTTTTTCATATTAAAAGTAGTATGTCTGACTGAAGAAACCCAAATAAAAAAAATAAAAAAAATCACTACAACCCAACCATCTCCACATTCCAACAAAGAACTGTTGAATTCTACTCATAAGAGAGATAAATTAACCAATTCCAAAGAAAGCACCCCAAAACACTATCTACTGGAAACAGCCACTTATGTCTGAATCAAACACTGAAGTTTAGGAAGTTGTCTTATAAAGTCACTTCATTTTCTCACATACACATGTCACCTGAGATTGAAATTCAAGGATAAATAAAACCCTCAACCACCACTCTAGTCACTGTCTCATGAAACCTGCACTGAACTTTTTCTTGAAAGCCAAACATCTCTGTGGGATGCATTAGCATTATTGGTATTTTGGCTAGATTAGGGGAGACAGAAAGAGAGCAAGAGGTGAAATGAACCTTCCTGTTGTCATACTATGACTAGAGATTAGTAGAGTGATTTACATTCAAGCATTCCTCCTAACACCAAGTCCATTTCAGATGATTAAATTCACAAAGACTGATAGTGAAAGATAAAGTGCTTGATCACCTGTAGCCAGTCATCTGAAGAATAAAGGGAGTCACACCAAGACAGCAGAGTTACACCAGCAATAATTCTGAGTTTTGTTTTCTCAAATGCTCAGACCTCTTAGGTACGTTCCCCATGCACTCCGGCACCATTTACTGTTTACCAGTTACTTATCTTTTACAGCAGTTATACCCTCAGATAGACCAATTCAAACATGCTCCAGTAATTTTCTGTAGAAACAGTTTGTGCATGAAGGCATTGGTATACTTAACTTTTCTTTACTTTATTAAACCCGTATTTAATACTAGAAAATCCTAGCTGCCGGTGTATGCCAGCTAATACACAGGATCATTTCCATTTGAGTGTTGAATCAGATATTACCCAACAAAACTCTTACCAATCTTATTGATATAACTGTAATCAGCATTTGGGACTAGTAATGTGCCTAAGGGACAAGTGAACAATTAGAGCTTATGGCACATATGCCCTCCCGGCATTTCAAATTACGGGATTTTTTTGAGTTATTCTGCTAAAGGATACAGAATCAGATTGATCTTCACCATCACAACTATAAGAAACTGATGATGAAGAAGCAATAACAGGGGAGGAAGAGGAAAAAAAAAAAAAAAAAGAGGAATGGATGGCTTTGAGAATAGCTTTATGGGTCATTGACAGGAAAACTAAAGGCTCTGAGAGCAATGTGCCGATGGGTATTTTCCTATTTTCTTACTTGACAGAAATTGTATTGCTTTGTTTTTTTAATTGGAAATTCGGTATATTTTTCTGCTCTTAGAGTCTACACCAGTATGTGTCAGACAAGGCAGAAGAGGTAAAATGATAATGACCTTGAAGGCAGAATTTCAATTTGGAGGTAGCTCTTCTCCACTTTAATGACTTTTATAGAAAGTGCAGACAGTAGGATTTAATCACTCAGCACTGTTACCCATACAGAAGGGATGGCAACTGCTAAAGCAGTTCACTTTGTAATGAAGCATCAGGAAACGTATCTGTATGCAAGAAAAATCAGAAGCTGATGTAGCACTGAAAAAAGACAGAAGTCTCTTACTCTCCAGAGGTAAATTCATAAAGATTACCCTTCAGTAAACAAAGTAGTAAAGTGCTCTAACTCTGCCAACTTCTCACATTTGTGCTGTGACTGACAGAAACAGAATGAGATGCATTTAGTAATTAGGGATGCAATTTAAATTGTACTTGGTTTATGAGCATTTGATGTTAAATACCCTAAGCACTGTCAATGCCATGCCCTTCTGTGTGATTATGTCAGGAGTTTGAAGGCATACAAATCACCCACTATTCACATGTCACCTGGTCATATTTTATAGGTTTTCTCCACTAGTGAAAGCAAAGTACTCCACAGGGACCTAGGGAACACAAACAATAGTCCAATCTCCCAGGGACTGTAATTACTAAGTTTACATTCCCAAACCAGCTAGCCAGGGCTAATCTGTTCACACAGTGCATTTAGACTTCTGATTTTGATGGAGGAAGAAGAAAGAGAAAGGAAAAAAAAAAAGGGGGGGGAGTATTTGCAAACACTTCAAGTGAACTGTGAACATTGTCAGCACTGATTGTTTTATATTCAGTGACTCTAGATGTTTTAGGAGGATTTTTTTTTTTTAAGAGGAAAGCTGTTTCAGGAAGAGAGATGAGTATAATCCATGTATTCAAATCTGCATGTTCCATCTATAATCATAGGAGAAGGACCTGTCACACCTGTCCTAAACACTGATGCTTCCTAACTCATAGCTATGGAAATGCACTTGTTTGTGTCTATAATTAGCTGCATTAAAGTGCAAATGTGATAATTACTTATTACAGTGGTAGGCAATCATTTGTAAAATCATTAAGTGGCAGCCACTTACTTAATTTTACTTGTTAGCCAGCGATAGTCAAGCCTTAGATTTTATTGGTGGGGAAAAGAAAAAGGGGAAAAAAGGGAGCCTGCACATAAGATAGTGAGATTTCTCACTGGTGGCAACTGAAGGAAGGATCAATCACTTTACAACCCAAAACCCCACCGAAGTCAGTATGATCCTCAGATTTGCAGGCACTTCAGGCATTTGTCAATGAACATGGCAGATACCTACCAAGCAAGCTGAAGGAGAAACTCCTGTAGCTGGTAAAATAAATACATCGAAGAAATTGCTACCTAAAGATAAGAAGAAATTGGGCAGTCTCCAGTTTAGAAATCCCCACCTTCCCAGCTGCTGAAAGACATGTTCTTTTCTCATGTTCCCTCCCTGAGGGAGGGATCACAGTTGATCACAGCGAGAAACAGGAGATTGCACTAAGGCTGCTGAAAACTCTTATCGGATCCAGTGGAGCAAGTCTTCAAACACTGTTTTCTCATTTTTCTCTTCAAATTGTGGCTTTATATATGGAATATAATTCACAATTATTAAAATGTTCACAACTGATGAACAGAAAATACACAGTGACTAAATATTCTGTTGCAGCTGTTGGCTCAATGTCAGGTCAGCTATTAAACTGCAAGGAGCTAATCAATACAGCTCCAGCAATACAATAAAAATTGGGATCTGCTACAAGTTTTCACTTACAGGATCCTAGTAATATGGAACAAATTTAACTGAGGGTTAATCTTGACCTTTTCATCTTTTCCCCACTTTTTAATTCCTTTGAAACAAGAAACTATTAGCCTTTTTCAACTTTAAGGCCAGAGACTACTCTCCCAGGAATTAACCTCAGTCTGTCTGTCCTTTCATTCAACTTCAGAACATTCCAACTATTATGTCATCATTTTTCTTCTTCCTTTTCTACATGCACTTGATATTCTATTACATCATGGCTGAAAGACATTTGTAAAGTAACATGATTGTTCTAATGAAGTCAACAGATTATCCCTTTGAGAAGGATCATTTCTGCAGCTGAACCATCCTAGTGGTACTTGTGACACAAATATGGACATGTTGTGATATGAATATGAAGCTTCTTCCCTGAAAGAGTTGTCAAGCCCTGGAACAGGCTGTCCAGGGAAGTGGTGGAGTCCCCATTGCTGGAGGTATTTAAAAGCAGCGTAGATGTGGCTCTGAGGCACCTGTTTTAGTGGTGAATTTGGCAGTTCTGGGTTACTGGTTAGACTTGATGAATTTAAAGGTCTTTTCCAACCTAAATGATTTAGGATTCTAATAGGAATAAGCTTCAATCCTCTGAAATAAAGCAATACTAGTAACTTGATCCAACTGTCTCATAACATCAACCCTTTCCTGATTTAAGCCAACATTAGGATGAAGAGACCAGTTTCCCTCAATGTCATGCAGAAGCTTTTCTCCTTCTTTCATCTTAGTACATTACATGTAAAGTTTGCACGCCCTCAGGACCTAAATTCTGCTAGCTCTCTATAGGAAAGGCAGGAAAACTCTAATCCCCAGTTTAAAGGATTTTTTCAAAGCCTTTACCAGGGGAGGATATCCTTCATACAAAAATGCTGAGCTCTATGAGTAAAGAGAAAGCTCAATCTACATTCTGTTGTCTATCAAAAACAAAAGAAAAGGGGTAATTTTGGGTACTGATTCTCTCTGGAAGCTGTGCTGGCAACGGGCTTGTGTTTCTGCATATTGAGGGGAAAAAAGAACATTGCCAGCAAGCCACTGACAGCTCCTCTGCAGGGAATGGTCTTGCAGCATGGGAAGGAGCATGCAATTGTATCGGTAGGCATTTGTATTCTCTGCTACTAGTGTTTATGACTCTCCCTCCACAGCACACGACTTCAGTCATTTATAAACAGTTTTACCAGAGAAAATCATACACATGTTTATGAATATATTCACTTAAAGTTGTGTTTTCTAATGAGGGTGAAAGCATTACAGAAAACATTTGCCTTCTTGCAGAGATGAAAATGACAGGTCACATCTACACTTCAGTTCCTCTTCCCTCTACCCCATTCATATTTTAATACTAATTTACAGCAATAAAGAAGCATGTAATAAACCACCCTATGATGCACACTAGCTTCCATGCATTAAATTCTGGGGATTTTTATTCAGAGACTTATTAGCAAAAGGCATAACATTCCTTACTCTTTGCTTCTGTGAGAAGAGCTGCTTAACTTGCTTCAAGCAAAACTTTAAAGTTCCTTCTCCCAGGAAATAAATGGCTCATCTACCTGATTGTTTTGCTAGGCTGGGTTTTCTGCCTCACATTCCCTTGAATAATTAATTGCATAAAGTAACCTGCTTGCATGTTCACTTCTCTCGTGCATTTTTCAGTTCCTGCTACAAAGGATCATTTCACTGAATGATGCAAGGAGAATTACAGTGAGGGAATGCCACATAAAAGAATAAAGGCAGACAAAACAGTTTTGTTTTAAAAATTCCAACCCTGCCATTTATACTCGTTCAAATTCTATCTCACATTCTAAGCCTTTAGTATAATTTCTCTGAATTCTGCAGTGCAGGTTGTCCTCATAGACTTAAATTTTGCACAAGATGAAGGCAAATGCCATCAGGGCACTGGATTTTTTTTGCCTTTCAGAGGGTTTTGTTTATTCATCTTGCCACATGGTCCTCCAGTCTGTCTCTTCCCTTCGGCATGACTCTTCCCCTTAACTCCTCTCCCTTCCCTCCTCTGCCAAACCCAACAATAACAAAAAAACCACAACAAACAAACAAAAATACACCCTGACATAACTGGAGGCACCAACTGTCAGGTGGATGCAGAGTAAGGCCTTAATCCTCTTGTTATAGAGCATGGATAAAATTTATTTCAATTCACTAATCTACCAGGCAGTGTCAAAGCTGCCATTATTACCAGGTCTTGTGAGCGAGCAGGGGGATCATAGTTTAGTGAGCTACTCAATCAAGTATGGGTCAATTTATCACTAGGGTTTGTACTCCCTGAACTATAATGTAAGCTTTGATACTGCTTTGCAGATGCCTGCTATTAGATGTCAATCTGCAAAGCAAATTCTGATCTGTGCTTCAGTTCCAATTCATATGCTGCATGTTTATTATTGTCACTTAGTGCCTTTACCCTGTTGCAATGCAGTGAATAGCAACACTAGTTATGATTACAGTGATTGCATTTTCTTCTGAAGGTATACTAAAAATCAGAAGCTATGTAACAGGGCGTTTTCAGTTAGTTGTTTTTCCCCCTCCATACAATAATAAGGATTTTGTCAAAAGATGTTTGTGAAACAGGCCCAATAAGAGAACTGAAAAAAACCCCAAATTTGCAATACATATATTTCATGCTCCTTCCATTGCTGAAAAATATTAATATTAAAAAAACTAAAAGTCAAAGTCAAAATCATATAAGCGCACCCAATTACTAGGATGACACTGGTGCCTACAATGGGACACTACACAGCCTGATGTTGGAAATATCAAATCACTTATCTGAATAATAATCTAAGAAGCTAAGTTATCAGTTGATGATATGCATACTAACATCATTCAAATCAAACTGTGAAACTGGTAATCAACACAGGAGGTAGAAAACACCTCATGAACCAACAAGGAATTAATGATTTTTTTATCCATGTTGGAGCAGAACTGTTATAACATGCAAAGGAAAGACTGTCTTCTACTAGAGAAATTATTTTTTTCAGAGACACACACAGAGAAAATACGACAGTCTAAAATCCACAGTTTAATGTTACAGTGACAGCGGAAATCATTTTGCTTACCATAGGATTCCAGATGAAATACGGATTCCAGGCAGATATTGGCCTACTATTAATGAATAACTCATGTTGACAGTACTTGCTGATGTATGGGTTTAAATATGCCATGCCAACCCATCACTGTGCACAATCAATGGGTTAGCAGGACAAACAACCCTCCTTCAGCAATTTACAAGGCTGCATGTTTTGATTCTGAATTCCCTAGCTGCTAATGTGTTTCTCACAGTGGGGTAGAATGGATGTTCTCAGTTTGTTGAACTGTAAAATGAAATAGATTATGATATGTGTGTATGAATAATTAGAGGTATCAGAATTTGGATTTTTGTGTGCACTGCAGAATCTTACTGCATTTTAGTAGACTTAATACATTATGCTATTTTATCTAAACACTAAGCTTGGTAAAGATTTTTTCTAAATGCTGCAGAATTTTGAATCCTTTACCACAACAGGTTTCTTAAAAAGAACCACAAACAAATCCCCAGATATTCTTTTTAAAGTACTGGTTTTAAAAAAGACATTACACAGCAGTTTAGGCTATAATGAATTGAAAGTATTATGGTAAGAGAAAAAGAGGTGGGTCAGGAAAGATCCCTTAATGCCCCTCTCTCTCAGTAAAAGTCTCAATTCCTTTAAAATCTTTCAACAACATATACACCCTTCATAATTCCATTTCCAAAAGTAACATTTCTGTTGAAGAGCTGGAAAAAAAAGCTATTTCCATAAGACTTCATAACCTAAGCAGAACTATAATTTTACTGTCAAAGTAGCTGTAGAGTACATGGTGTATCAAGAATAAAATATATGGTTAAAGCTGGTATTTCCTCAGGCTGTTCAAAACCAGTAAATGGAGTAGGTGCCTCAGCTATTCCTACAAAGTAAGGAAGGACACTTGACCAATTTATCTTATCTTACCCTTATTTTACATAGATCAACATCTTCCTCAAATGTTGGGTTTGGTTGTGGTCAGGATTTCCTACATGTCACAGGTCAGTTTATCTAAATGATTATCATAAAGCTTAATGTCTCATGAAACCACCGTTGGATTGCAGCATTAATAGGAAACTGTTACTTACAATAGAGCTGAATATTCACAGAGGACTCAGACCACCAGTTTCCCCTCCTCTGTGTTTTATAACCACGTTTTCATGTGACTTTGAATAGTTCTGCTGTGGTCTTTTCATGTATTATTTATGGATGTTATATACTACTGGGCAGGGGGGGGAATATTCCCTTTTAAATATAAACCTATAGCATTACTTTTCTAGAATTAGTTGAATAATAACAAAATGTGTTTCTCTGATTTCTTTGGATATCAGAGTTTGCTTTATTCCTAGAATTAAATAGTCCAAACAGCAGAAGACATTTGAAATCAGTTTTTACCAGGGAATAATACTGAGGCAGTGGACAGTCTTTATATAGGTCTCAACTCTTATCTAGCTTAAAATGGTGGAATCACTTATGTGGTTTTTTATATTAATCAAAGCATGAAAGATAAAGGCTACTCAGTTTGACCTAAGAAATTGGAACGAATTCATTCTCTTCTAAGAATAAGCTACCCTGCTGACAAAAGCAATTTCATAAAAAATTAAAAAATTGTTAGTGCAGTGCAAAAGCCTTCATCCAATAAGAAAGAAATGGAGACAAAAAAAACAAACAAAAGAAGATTTAAAGAGCCCACAAGTGACTGTAACACACAGTCAGATCGTTGGTAGTTTTTGGTACTTCCATCACCTGTGTGCTCTATCCCATCCATTTCACTAAACAAACACACAATTTTCCAGCCCATAATATGCATGCAAAAAAGTTCAAACTGAATAAGTTTAAGCAATATATAATAATAAAAAAAATTTGTATAAAAGCATTATAAAGAGATGTAAACCAAAACAGTGAAAATCTGCACAGAAGTTCAACGGTCATATCCCTGAAACCCCCTCACACCTCTGATACGAAGCAGTTGTAGGACAGTTATTTGGGAAGTCCAGGCAACATACAGAGTTGGAGAAGAAACTTTCAGAGTTGTAGAACTGATGTTTCTGTTAATGGCAGAACCTCACAGAGATATGGGTCTCTCTGCATGGAGGTCAATACATAATTCATACTGATGCTGTACAAGAATATGTACAGATAGTCCATGGTTTGTAAGCAGATAACTTGTATAAGCATACAAGAATATTTTCTGTTACTGATGCATGATACTTCATTAAGGATGTTTGTATAACCTGGCAGTCAGATCCCAATATACATCCAGAGGAACAATCCTAGAGGCAAGGAATTTTCTCTCCCTGAAGTTTTTTGTATTCTCTCAAGAAATATGAAATTCATGGAAAATGACAGTAATGAAAGTTTCTTATGAGCAATGCTCAAAACTAGTGACTTTTTCTACTTCCTACTGTACCAGTCTGAGTGATTTTCAGAGATTCCCATCTGTGACCAGGTAATGTGTCTAGTAGATGGGGGAAAAAACCCCAAACAAAAACTGTAGATGTTGTCTACCTGGAGTTTAGTAAACATTTAACAGAGTCCCCCACAGCATTCTGCTGGAGAGGCTGGCAGCTCATGGCTTAGACAGGTGTATTCTTCACTGGGTTGAAAACTGGCTGGATACCCAAGCCCAGAGGGTTGTGGTAAATAGAGCTAAATCCCATTGGTGACTGGTCACAAGTACTGTTCCCCAGGGATCAGTTTTGGGGCTGGTTTTTTAACATCTTTATCAATGATTCAGATGAGGGGATTGAGTGCAGCCTCAGTAAGTTTGCAGATGTCAGAAGGTTTAATAAGTGCCAAGTTTGTATTTTGTCACAACAGCCTCATGCAAGGCTACAGGCTTGAGGATGAGTGGCTGGGAAGCTGCCTGGAAGAAAAGGACCTGGGGGTGCAGGTTGACATCAGGCTTATTATGAGCCAGCATGCAGCCCAGCTGGCCAAGAAGGCCAACAGCATCCTGGCCTGCATCAGAAATGGCGTGGCAAGTGGGAGGAAGCAAGCGATTTTGCCCCTGTACTGAGCCCTGGTGAGGCTGCACCTCGAGTGCTGTTTTCACTTCTACTGTGGTGCCAAGAACTAAGACACTGAGGTGCTGGAGTGGGTATAGAGGAGGGCAATGAAGTTGGATGTCTTCTGAGGAGAGGCTGAGGGAGCTGGGATTGTTTAACCTGAAGAGGAGGAGGCTGGGAGGATACCTTGCTCTCTACAGATACCTGAACGAAGGTTATAGTGAGTCCAGTGCTGGCCTCTTTTCTCTAGTAACTAATGACAGAACAAGAGGAAACAGCCAGAAGTTGCACCAGGGGAAGTTCAAATTGGATATTAGGAAGAATTTATTTTCTGAAAGAGCAGTTAAACATTGGAACAGGCTGCCAAGAGAGGTGGTGGAGTCACCATCCCTGAAGGTGTTAGAAAAATGTGTAGATCAGGCACTTAAGACATGGTCCAGTAGTTCTCATAGAGGTGTTGGGTAGAAGATTGGACTTGATGACCTTGGAGGTCTTTTCCAACCTTAAAGATTTTGATTCTGTTCTATGATTCTAAGAAAAGTCATCCAGCTTTCGATTAAAAGTTTGCATATTTAAAAGATGTTGTCCTTAAAGAGAGAAGCTGCTGAAAGACACTAGATAGAGGGAGCTTATATGAAAGATTCAGTCTGCAAAGCATGCTGCCTTTTAGAGGTACTTCCTAAGAATAGGTTGAGAAAATCCCCCAATAACAGCCTGTAGATTTGTATAGATTAAGAAGTTTAAAATTTGTGCCATGGAGTTGTAGGAACTCCCACCGTGGCACGCAGACAAGACAATGAATTACTGCAGTGTTGAGATTACAGAGTGTGCACTTGTGAAATGCTAACCCCTGTCACATTCATTTAAAAAAAAAAACTCAACAACCAGTGCGCTTCATTTTGATAATCACATGTGAAATGTCACAGTGTGGGCAACTACCCTGCAATACATCACTTTTCTGTTTAGTCAGAAAGTGCTAAAAAGGGCACAGGAAAATAATAGATGATATGCTTCATTTTGAACACTTCTTTATGAAGCAAAAAGAACCTGTAAGGCCTTCCAAACCATCTGTTATCTGTACATGTCAGAGTGGTACAGATTTGAGACAGTTTACTTTTTAATACCAGGAGAAATTTATAGGAATTCATAAAGTCCTGTTCAAAGCATATGGTGTAGTATCCATAAAGCACCTGTTTTAATGTTCAGCACTCATTACTTTGTGGACTTAATAGTTTGCCCGTTATTAGTCTTTTTAGTCACAAGTGAAGCATCAGATGTGTTATAAGAATCTGTGCAAGTCAAAATGTGCACTTTGTTTCCATTCAAAATTGAGACATTTTACTTAATAAATGAAATAAATTTGAATATTTTAGGCTTTTAGATCATATTTTATAATAGTACAATTTTCTTCAAGTGGCATACAATTCATACTGAAAAGGGAAAATACTTTTTTAACATGTAAAAAATACAGCTACATTATATATTCAGCAAAAGTTAACACATTCAGCTTTCCTAATCCATTAACGAAAGCACATTATTGCATACTTGCAGACAGAGTAGAATAAATGCACACTTAGAAATTACAAAATTTGAATTCAAGAAATACTATCGTGGTAAAATTCACATAACTAATTTTCAGATGTTTGTAATTAATAGATCATTTGTAGAATTTTTTTTTCATTCAGTTTCTATTCATTGACATGTTGCTTTTATATCTGGCTTCAAAGATTATGTAAATGCCACTGAAGAGTTTTTATGTATATCCAAAATGACCACATTTATCAGACAGATTTATTAGACAGATCTGATAGGCTTTGGGACACAGGAGAGGTCTCCTTTCCAGGCTGCTAGAGCCAGGCAGGTGGAGCCTGAGAGCCAGGTAATTCCTCCCATCCCTGACTGATGGATGGAGCTCCTGTGGTTTGTGTTTTCAGATCCAGCCAGCAAAGCTGAGCACATGCTCCAAAGATGCAAACACACATATACATAAAATAACATGACCAACAACACAGATTAACACAGTTCAAGAACAGTTCTTTCACTGACAGTCACGTTACCACAAGGAATTGTGACACACATCAACACAGCCTGACCCTCTTCTTCCTCTCCAGTTGATCAACACTGCCGCTTGCTACCAGAGTGTACACACACACTCATGGATGCCTAGAAAGCCATCATGGACTTTTCAGTCTATCCACAATCCCATGGACCAATGAGCCATGAACTCAGGCCCCTTTCCCAGTTACTATATCAAACCTCAGGTCTTTCCAGTGAGGTCTCCTCACTGGCTAGACCGACTTGAAGATCAGTATCAGAACAAAAACTCCACATGTATCTCAGGTCTCTCCAGCAGCCAATCTCAGGTGTGATCTGCACAGCAGCACTCAGATGACGGTGCATCCAGCTGCTGGGCATCCAGATCTCATCCCCTGCTCCCTGGTTAGTCCAATCTGAGGCTGGCTTAGCATATCAGGCATATAAAACACACACAAATAAAGAGCATACTCACATGAAAAATACTTCAGAATAATTATTACATTAATAAGCAGATAGGGCAGACAGAAGTGATCAGGCATAGGTGTCAGCCAGAAAAGCATAGTGACCAGCAGCTTGCTTACATGAAACATATCCCTTTTATCTTGCCCACTTTCCATTTTCTCATGCCCATGCATCTATCCAGTATTCTCTGTCCTCCCAAATTAGCAATCCTGCCATAATCACTTCTCTCCCATTGCTCCTAGTTTTGCTGTATCTGTACCCAGATTTCTGATGTGTTTACATAGGTGATCTTGGCATTAAATGGTATTATGAATATAGTTATCTTGGTACCAGTCCTTTATAATTCCCACTGCATCGTCCAAAGTTAAGGGAGAGTTTTGAGAGAAACAGCCAAATTGATCAAGAGATCCATCCATTCCTCATGGCACTATCTGTAACTTTGATCAGCTTCTCACACTTCAATAAAACTTATATGCTCATAAAGCAAAGAAGAGCTGTTTTTAGAAGGAAGAGGAGTCAGTGCTTGATGGTTCAAGTTTAGCTTCAGTTGCTTTCTCACCATTGTTGAGGTCACTAGAAAAAAAAAGGTTGAATCTTCCATAGTTCATATAATAAGAACTATAAACCAAAAACAAATAAACTTTTGGAGAATATTTTTAGCTCACAACAAACATTTCTGCTCTACGACAGAACTGGGGAGGGATAGGATAATCATTAACCCCAAATTATCAGATTCAGATGCCACGTAAAAGCTAATTCTCCGAATCACAATCACAATGAACTGAAGCTGGTTCTCACACAAGCAAGGCTGTTCCCCTAGTCACCATCTGCCACACCCCTTCCCAAAAAAAAAAAAAAAGTTTCACTGAAATGCAAAAGTTTTGAAGCCTGAACACCTATTTTCATAGAACTAAAATATTACTTTCATCCTAAATATTGGTAGTATCCCTCCCCATCTACTCTGCGCTAGTGAGACCACATTTGGAGTACTGTGCCCAGTTTTGGGCTTCCCAGTACAAGAGAGACATGGACATACTGGAAAGAGTCCAGTGAAGGGCCACAAAGATGAAGGGACCAATGCAAATGTCCCCCTGTACTCAGCACTGGTGAGGACATGCCTTGGGTATTGTGTCCAGTTTTGGGCATCTCAATAGAAGAGACATCAAGGTGCTGGAGTGAGTGCAGAGGAGGGCAACGAAGCTGGTGAAGGGCTTGGAAAATAAATCTCATGAAAAGCAATTGAAGGAGCTGGGACTGTTTCGCCTGAGGAAGAGAAGGCTAAGGGGAGACCTCATCACACTCTACCTGAAAGCACATTGTAGAGAGGTTGGCGCTGGCCTCTTCTCGCAGGTAATTAGCAACAGAACAAGGGGGAATGGATTCAAGCTGCAACAGGATAGGTTTAGACTGGACATGAGGGAAAAATTTTTCCCAGCAAGCGTAGTCAGACACTGGAAGGTGGTTGAGTCACCATCCCTGGATGTGTTTAAGGTGGTTTTAATGGACGTGGTTTAGGTGTGAACCTCGTAGAATAGGGTTAATTGTTGGACTTGATGACCCCAAGGGTCTTTTCCAACCTGAATGATTCTATGATTCTGTGATGTCCCTTTTGAGGAAAGTCTGAGAAAGCTGGGACTGTTCAGCCTGGAGAAGAGAAAGCTCAGGAGGAATCTTACTAAGGTATATAGAAGACCTGAAGGGAAGGTGCAAAGAGGATGGAGCCAGGTTCTTTTCACTAGTGCCCAGTGACAGGACTAGAGGCAATGAGCACAAACAAAAACACAGGAGGGTCCTTCTGAATATCAGGAAACCTCTTCTGACTGTGAGAACAACTGAGCACTGGCACAGATTGCCCAGGGAGGCTTTTGAAGCCTTAACATTTCAAGGAGTCTCCCTCCTTGGAGATACTCAAAAGTTGTAAATACACAGCCCTGGGCAACTGATTCTAGGGGGCTCTGGGTGAGCAGAAGGGTTGGACCAGATGACCTCCAGAGGTCCCTTCCAACCCCAACAATTCTGTGATTTATTTTACACAATATACTAATGTATGTGAATTTATCTATTCCCCAAATTACCTGAAGAAGGGGGAAAACTAAGAAATTTTTTTTTTCTTATAGAGTAGAATTCTTTCAAAGGTTTGCAGCTTTAAATCAATCATTAAAAAAATAATTGTTGTTTCTACAACTTAGATTAATGGGACTCTTAAATGCATTTAAGCTGAAATCAGGTTAATTTTAAATTAAGTATTTTAAATTAAATGCAACACTTAGCATGGATATCATAGTTAAGAAAAAAGTTTGTAATTGAAAATATTACTATAACCCTAGCAAATCTTATTATCAGTGACTGTCCCAACTTATCCCTGTTTTAACACAAGAAAAGTTGTCCTCTAAAAATATTATCAGTCCATTGATTGAAGACGGAGTCCAGAAAACTAACTTGGTGTTTTAGACTTCAGATAGCTTCTTTAATGTGTGGTGAAATTACTGCCATACTCAGAAAAGAAAGTTGTCTTGTACCTATGCATTATCTATTCAAACCGTCCTCTTCTTCAAACATTTTCCTGCTTCTCATCTGTAATTATTTTATCAAGTGCCTTTCTTACAGAAACCACTACTGAACTTGCCCCTCATCAGTAAATCTCCTTCATGTTGTCTCACATAAGGTACTGCAGGTATTTCCTCCACCTTTAAACTCTTTCAATCCAGAAATCTACTTACCCTTTATTTGTAAAATCTCCAAGTATTTTATGCTAACACATGCACTTAGAAATCATAAAAGCTTTAAAAAGTGTCAGCTGAAAAGGACCTCTGGAGGACCTCCGGTCCAACTCCTCATTCAAATGAGGGTGAATTGTAAAGGGCCATAAATAGAGAGGGTTTAAGAGGTGGTCGTTTGTAAAAAGGAGCTCCCACAGACTAGCAGAACCACTTTACAACACCGTGAATTTAGGGTTCTGAATCTCTCCAGCTGGTCATCGTTCTTCTAGCAAAGTGGTGTTCACATCTGTAATAACTGCTGCTAGTGGACAAACCACTGCATCAGCAGTTGCATAGATGAATGGACTCTCCTTTGTCCATTCATATAACATCCCGCTATATGTAGTGTGGACAGGAACTAAGCAAGCAGGCACTCATTTTTAGAATATCTAAGGACAAAATTCCAGTTTGACATCACCAGGCAAACTTTCTGTCTTTAGTTTGTATTATGGAAGGAAATTCTATATCCAATTTACCTTTTGCATTAGACTGAAACTTAAAAAAGAAAAGCTTGCACATCAACCAGGAAGAAATTGTTAGAGCTGAATAAAACAGGTGGAGAGGCACACAGTAGGTGGTTACAATACCACAATAATGTCTCTAAACCATTATGTTCCTAAACAAGAATGCTCACCAGTTATGCTTAGAAAAGAATAATAATAAACCAAATAATTTTGTCCTCCTGTTAGCAAGGAAAAAGACATCCATTCTACCACCTTGAGCAATTTTGAAGGAGCAGTACAGAACAGTTAGCAGTCCATTTTCAGCATCGTAGCTGGTGGTTTCCATTACTTATTGTTATTGTGCTCAGTAGATGTATAACTGGTTGTCTAATTGGTTAGGCAATGTCTTGAATTACTTTTTAAGAAGAAAATATGCCAACAGTAAATGTATGCTCAGAAAAAAAAAAGTGAAAATATTTCTAAAAAAGCAATTGCATAACTGTCTCCAAATTGCCATCATTAGTTATTCCCATCAGAAAGCTGTTCATTTCATGAAAATGCTCTGAAAAGGAAAAAGTTACTGTCTATTAAATGACAGCAGAATGTCTGGTGGAAGAGGAAGGAGAGCTGAGGGCTGGAAGGACCTGTATTTGGATTTTTCCTGTGCTACAGGTCTCCACTGGTATCTCTGGCAAGTGATATGATGAGTCCTAGCCAACATGGCCCTCTGCAGCATTTTGCAAAAATATTGAACTAGCTCAAATATGACGAAATATATTGTTGTACACTGACAATTCATACCCTGTATCGTAGCCAAGTAGTGACAGACTGGAGTACCTTGTTAACGAGGTTATGCTGCTTCTAACACCTGAACAGGCTCAGGTATATTCTACACACACAGACATAGCTCCTCTGTGCCTGTAGTCTGTAAAAACCCAAAAAAAGGCATTCCCCCCCCCCTTTTTTAGGAATGATTCTGCAAGGACAAACAAAAAAGAACTCTAAGGTATAAGGTATTCAGCAAGTAAGAGTGACTAGAAAAATCTTTATTTTTAAGAGGACCTATTTATGAAGACCACTGGTGACTGATTTCTAAAAAACCCCATCCTTTCTTATTTAATACAAGCCATGGGAACTCAACAGTACAATCATAGTATAGTTTTGGCTGGAAAAGACCTCCAAGATCATCAACTCCAACCTTATTCCTAGCAAAATCTAAAACCACTAAACCATGTCCCTAGGCACAACATCTAACTGCCTCTTAAACACTTCCAGGGATGGTGACTCCACTACCTCCCTGGGCAGCCCATTCCAATGCCTGACAACCCTTTCTGTAAAGAAATGCTTCCTAATATCCAGCCTGCATCTCCCCTGCTTCAACTTCAGGCCATTTCCTCTTGCTCTGTCACTTGTCACCAGGGAGACCAGACCAACTCCTCCCTCACTACATTTGTGGTTAAAAGATAAATAAAATAAACAATAGGGTAATTCTTGTCTAAGTGTTCTTGCCTCTCTCCTTAACCCATGAAGAACTGACTTTTACAAGGGTCAAGCAAAGGAACAGACAGCACCTTTGTGTGTGCAATCCAGCATGCATTTTATCACCCCAGGTTAATGTGGTAACAGAAAACCACATACCACCTTCATACGCAATGTAGCTCACATTAGTTAGCTAAACATGTTTGTCCCTCTCAGATCAGACAAGGGCATACAAAGATTTGAAGCCCTGCAGAATTCAGTTCTTTGAGGAAATGAAAGAACAGCAGGTATTTCTTGACAGCCACTCTGCTTTTGCAAAATTTTTTTAAGTTTTTTTAATATTGTACAGACAGATCATTTTAGCAGGGGAACATTTTAGTCTAGCTCTTTGAAGACATGAGAAATTCAGAAACGTATGAAATATTCTACTGAGAGGTAGGCCAGCCGTCTCCTTCTGAAGCGTGACAACATTTTGTACTCAAGTATTTTTCCTGTCGTATAATTTTACAGACCACATCTGTATTTCAAATTCAGCATCAGGGTACCTTCTGCTGAGTTTGCTATCCACTGGTTTACTTCCTTAAGATATTACTTTTTACAATGTTCACAATAAAGTGGCTTAGTCCTAATTATTCTGGCCAATAATAAGGGACTGTACTTCATAATCATTCCTGGGCAGCACAGAGGTGCGATTGTCAACTTCAATCCTAAATGAAACAGCACTTTCTGCTACAGCGAACTGTGGAAGCACAGTCTGTTAAAAATTATAGCAGTGATCATCTAGTGACCATGTAGCGTAACTATTAACTGAGCTAAGACTATGGTCTGCTACTTAGTAACCCGTGTGATAAATGCATCTCTTAAGGTAATACATCACCATAATGAATTGAGATTCTCTTCAGATACCCAACCAATTCTCTAGTACATACATACTGGATTGTCCCCATTACAAATTTTGCCAAAGTTACTATTACTTCTTGCTTAAGAATTCCCTAACTTGTAGTGGTAGAAAGAGGAAATCATGCCAGGTTAGTTGTGCAAGTACATTTACTCCAAAACCTTACTTAAGTGAATGAAGCATGAAATATCTAAGTATTTGCAAATAATACAGAGATCCACACAAGAGTAGGGCTTTCTTTGTTTGAGGGGGAAATTGGCCTTTCTTAGAGGGGGGTGGGGAGTGTTTTTGTTTTGTGGTTTGTGTGTTTTGGTTTTTTTTTTTTTGTTTGGGGTTTGTTGATTGGTTGTGGTTTTTTTCTGTTTTGTTTTTGTTTGGGGTGTTTGTGTTGTTTTTTGTTTTGTTTTTAAAGATCCCAGATCTAGCAGTAGCTGCCCCACAATAAACTGAGCAACCCTGATATCTTCCTAGTCTATGCTGGTATTGTCAGCCGTAGGCAAGATTCACATTCACAAGATTTTAAATAAATGCAAGCAAACAATAAAGCACGATTTAGTATAGATGTGTAACATGACATGAGAAAAATGAAGGTACCTACATAAGTAGCTGTTCCACACAGCCAAAAAGTCAGCAGAACAAGTTGAAATCCAACAGCGAGACATTATCCTGAATTGCATCTTTATGATGAGCCCCCCTGGGGGTCACAGTAGTCTCACTTTAATTGACTAAGAAAATTACTAAACTATATATAATAAGCCAACTTTTAGCAGAGGCAACAAAAGCTTTTGTTTTGGCTTTCATGTGAATTAGAGCAGGCCCTCAGTGAGTATTTCTATGTTTATTTCCTTTGCAGGTTTTATAAGAAAATCTCTGCCTTCCAAAGGAAAAAATATTATTTAATCTTTTGGGGGTATTCAAATTCAAAGCAAACACCAAATTCACATTTGCACAGTTAAGAACATACGTAACTAACCTGAAGCATTCTCCTGCTGACACTCCTATACTGTGAGATTCTGTAATGTACTGAAGTGTGTATTTTTGTACTCTTAATTGTTAACACAGGTGTGTATCACTGACATCCATCTTCAACCTTACTTATTGTTTGCCTTTAGCTCACTTGAAGCTTAAGTTTCGGCAGCAAAGAACTCTTCATGAAAATGTAATTGGGATTCTTTTTAAATATTTATCTATATGTGATGCACATATTGGAAGAAGATGAGAACGTATGAGCAGAGTCTTATTACCTGTATTGCTCCCATATAAGAGAGAGATAATGCAGAACTTAACACTCCTAATTCTTCTTACATTTCAAGAACAATGTTATAGGTTTGTTAATTACACCACATCTGACTGTAAAATTGCTTAGCCTCAGTCACTTCTCATCCTGCAAGATTATTCAGCAAAGCTTGGTATCAAACAAATCCACACTTTGGAAAAATCCAGCAATCCATTTTGGTGTCAAAACAGGAACTGTTATTTTGGTGTCACAACTTTGCGAATACTATTGCCAACTGGCATGCTGACCAGAGGCAGATTTGACAAGAATCATCACTCAGTTATCATCTCACTGAAACTCCCCTAAGTTTTGAGGTTTTGATTACACTATCTGTGATCTGTTCTCTCTGAGACTAAGGGAGAGATTCATCACAGATTGATAGGATTGAAGGGACTCCAGAAATCTTGCTGTTTATCTGCCTGAAAAGCAGAATCAGCTATACCTGCAGTGCTTCATGACAGATATTTTTCTAGCCTGTTCTTAAATGTCTCCAAAAGACAGTGGCAAGGGTGCATATTTTTCAGTAGTTCATTATAATAGCTCTTCATTTTTAGTGGTTCTTTCCCTTGCAGTTGCCTACTATGAATTTTCCTAGCCACAGAGTTAAGTCATTGCTTTGCAATCAGCACCTGGTAAGTAGGGAAAACATTCTTCTTCTATATGGCAACATCTACATGACCAGACCGCATCAGACCAAAAAGCCAACTGATAAAATATTTTCTTTCCAAGAGCAGTCATTGGCATGTGGGTTAGAAGAATCCTGTAAAACCAGATATGGAGAGAGAGAGACCTTCCTTGTACTGTTCCCTGAAATTTCGGTACAGTCCAGTGCTTCCTGACATTACTTGCAAGATTTTTTTTTTATTTTTAATTTTTTTTAAACATGCTCATGCTTTTGGCTTGCATAACATCCTTTGAAAGATCTGCAATTTAGTTATTCATTACATGAAACAAGAAAGTTGAATAATCACTCCATAATCACCTCTTCCGTACTACTGAAGACTTTATATTCTCCATCACATTTTAATTACAGCAACCTCAGGTCACTCTGTCCCTCCTCATAGCTGATGTTTTCCTGACCCCAGTATTCTATGCCCTACTTGAAATACAACTCCCCAAAACAGAACGCTGTCACACAGCATTAAGACTTCCCAGTTTGTTGGCTGTTCCCCCTCTGAGACTTTCTGTAATGAACAGCAAACAATTTCAGACTATCTTAAAAGTGGCAAAATTAATCTGAATTTGTGTTCTTTCTTTCAATGTACCTGCAGCCATGAAAATCTAATGGCCATAGGCTATGATCTATCTTCTCAAAAACTGACTAAAGTATTGACTATATCAAGTCCAAGAACTCCAGGAAACTTCTCGTAATATATTCTTCTCTTTTGATAATAAATCTCTGATAACTACTCTCCATATGTTTTTCAAGATAGTTTTGTATCCATCTTGGCATATTTCAAATTATATTTAAGGTATGGATCCCTGGGCTGCTTATGAGAATGTCAGGTGAAAAGATTTATTAAACTGATATCATTACTTAAAGGTGAAAGCTACTGCTAATGTTACAGCAGTTTCAGACACTCTCCTTTGTCTACAGCACTTGTTAATGTTTTGTGAAAGGAAAACGAATCAACTGATCTAAACCCGTAACAATTATTCATTTCCTTGTTCTGTTGTTAGTAATGAATAGTTTGTTTTGTCTTGTTTTGGTTGTTTAGGGTTTTTTTTGTGGGTTGGTTGTTTTGGGGTGGTTTTTTGTTTGTTGGGGGTTTTTTTTGCTGGGTTTTGTTTGTTTTCATTTTGCTTGTTCTGTTCTTGAGAAGTAACCTGAAGCTGATCCATCTCCAGTTCCCAAGATTTCCTCCCTTCCTCTTCTCTTTTTAAAGATCAACAGCAAGTTGTCCCTTTACCTGTCCTCTGGTATCTCATCTGTTCTGCAAACCTGAACTGCTTTAGGGATCTTTGTTTTCAAAGCATCCCTTGCTGACTATGCCTCTTTTTGTGCTCCATCTTTTTTCACTGGGTATCGAGACAATTTTTCTGTGTTCTGTTGTTTCTCCAAAATGGCTCTGTGTGTGTATAGATTCAATATGATGTAGTACTTGTTACAGACTTCTTTGTGCCCAGTTCCACAGATTAAGATCATGTAGCTGGCCAGAAATTACTTTTCAAATTAAAAAAAAAACCACCAAAGAACCACAAAACCAGAACCAAACCAAAATTCTGGATATTTTGGCTTCAAAATAAAAGCTAAAATACAATTTTTTTTTACTCTGATACCTCGGGGTAGGGGAAATAGTTTTCAGATCTTACTGGTTAACTCCATTTTGATTCTATTCCCAGCTTTCTGCTACAGAATAAGATATAACTTAGCCATTTAATATTGTATTAGAAGCTGAAACAAAACATTGACATCATCAGAACAATTGGCTTATTTAGGGTTTTAAGCCACAATTACATGATGCTGTGGTAGGTATCCAAATACCATACATCCTTCAAGCTTCTCTTAGCCTCTGAAAACCCAGCTTTGTTAAGCACCTACACTCAATATTTAATCTCTTGCATATCACTCCTTGGCTCCATGTGATAACCTTCCTTTTAAGCTACAAATCTTGACACTATTTTCAGTACTGCTCCCATTCTTTCAAATATATTAATATCAAGGAGTACTTATGAAGCTTGTTTTCCGAATTTTGTATTCCAACATTGTATATTCATATAATCAATAATCTCTAAAATCTAAGTAAAGTTTTTCTCATGACTGGGAAAGTAATAACTTCTTCACAAGCACATTTACTGACTTCTAGTAAAGTGATTAGATAATTGTATGACCTTTCTTGTAGTGAAGGCCATGAATATGGTCTCTGCTACACGGTTGCCTAGTTACATAAAGGCTATAGTAACATCTTGCAGTTAACACCTCTACTAAATTTCGTTGAAGTAAGTAGAATCTGGAAGTTATTATTGCAAAGGAAGTGTGTAAGTACATCTTGTTCCTTCAGGCAACCAAACCCCAAACCCTACATTAATTAGCTGTACCACACAACAAAGATCTATCTTCAATGCTGGCTAACTGGTGAAACAGAAGACGGAAAGATTTCATGCTTATTTCAGAAAAATACCCATCAGTATGTTCTGTGTACTAAGTGAATTTTTTACTGTGGAATTATTAATAACTTTTTTCAGTATTGAAATATGTATACTTGTGTCAATAACCAAGCAGTTCCTGCATAACTTTTTCTTCGAAGTCCCATTCTTGTTCTGATAAAACAGGAACACCAAAACCAATAAAAATAATCGTATTACCATGCCTCCAGCATTTTCAGAAGCTTTACATCTCCAGTTGGACTGGTGTACTGAGAATTCACTGCACTGCTAAAATACATTGCAGATACAAATTTCCTATCTTTCTAACTTTCCAGCCTTCTAACTTCTACAGGAAAATGTTTATGAAGAGAATAATTAAAACATCGCATTCACGGTGTGTCTCCTCATAGCCCCAAAAGAACACAAAACCAATCCATGTTCTTTTAAACACTCCCCCACCAAACTCCACATGGCAAACTTCTATTAATTTGCTGCAGAGAGAACTAATAGATAAAGATGCATTGCTTTGGTTTGTGGTGTTTTATTTTGTGTTAACTGCAGGGAAGCAGATTATTATAGGTAAGGCTTCAAAATACACATCAGATGGCACAGCTTTTCTTGCACAGCAGGAAAGCCACGGGCCCCATTTTAAACAGCAGTGCTTTATTCTACCCATATTGTCACAACCTTAAATTCTTGTCTTCGCAATCTTAACAGACATTTCCTATTTACATAAGCAGTTTATATAAATAGTAAGGATAAACTGAAAATTTTCTCCAAAAATACACAATCCTTCTCTTCCTACTGTCTCTCTCAGTCATCACCACATTTACTGTTCATTAAGAATTAGAATTTATGCCACACGTACAGATACATTACTATGACACACATGAAAATCCTTGGGAAAATACATGATCAATTACTACCCAGCATTCATCAAAGTGGCAGGTGAAGACCCAGATGAATAAAGGAAAATATTTTAAGTCATGCATTGTAGTGCCCCTCGAACTGAACCCCGGGATGAAAGCTTTGTAGAAGCTCAAACTCTCTCTCCTGTGAAAAGAGCACAGAAATGAGGGAAGATGCCTTCTGAAGATAGGACACTTCCACCCTAATGGAAATTCTGCATGCTGTTGGTATGCTCACCATAGCTCTGTCCAAATCCTTTCCTCACTACCCTTACCTCCCCCCAGTGTAGGTTCTTTGCTAATACAAAGTCAGGTACTATAATATAGATCTTGAGTGATCCTCAGTATTTTTTCTCTTAAGAAAACAAAACAAATAAAACTGCTGACTACGTAGATTTATTTTTAAAATTAATTATTTTGGTTAATTCTCACTCTCCCACCATTGGCAGAAATAAGACAACAAGGTCAGAAGTTACAGGCAAGGAGAAGGAAGCTGGGCACACGGGCAGACAGTACACACACACATAACAAACAAAAGCAGTACTAATAATCTAACGTAAAATGCAAGCTGGCATCTCTGGAAAATGTCAGAACTTTTAAGTTATTTTCTAACAAACCTTTCTGGTTTAAGACCATTGAACTAGAAAGTAAGATATCTGCTTAGCAATACATCAATAAGGGTTTCCCCCCCCTCCCTTTTTCCCCTGACTAATCCAGTCAAACTTAATTGGACTTTGATTTAAAAAGAAGCTTTGACTTAGTTGACTGCTGATCTTCTATTTTAAAATATTTTGATCTGGAAAACATATATTAATATTTACCTCTTATCATATCATTAAGGGCTGGATTTTCCTGGATTTCAACTGAATTACATGACAAGATTGAAAGCACTTTTAATTTACAACCCCCACTGGTTTTACATTATATTTGTTCTATCCTATGAAGACTGGTACTTTTATATTCTAATCCATTCAATTAACAAGACAGTTGAATTACAGACAAAAGAGGTGCGGGATGGAAACTAACTCAATTACTTCAACTGGAATATGGCTAGCTTTTTTCACCCTCCCAGAATTCCAGAACACCACTTTGATGGAGATGCTTACAACGTGCATTTATAAACGAAGCCTTTCAGCTCCTATTCTATGTATTATGTATTAAATTCTGGCAACTTGAAGTAAAGATCTAGAGTCTAAACTAGTTTTTCTTCTAGGTTATACCATCTGGATGCCTCTCACTGGAAAGAATTCTAGCAGCTGTAACAGTATTTGGAGAAGATGTAAGGGTTTCAGATCTTCTTAAATACATACTTATTATACAGGAATTTCTTGATTTTTAGTGCTCAAGACTTTCAGTCTTCAATTTCGATATATCAAGAAGTTAATGGGACCATGCTGAACATCTTTCACTCTTACTCCTGAAATAAGGATATATAAAAGGAAAGCTTTGTCTTTCCTGATTGTGCGTAGAGCTGAGAAGGCTACAATACATCAGTTGACTATACAGGATGAGGAAAAATTTAGTTTCTCCTAAGTTAAGGTTTATTACAGATTGTTTGAATAGGACAAGCATGTCAACATCTTGACAAACGCTATTTCTGTCCCTGCCTATTCCCCCAGAAATTCTCAGCAGAACTGAAATTATTGGATGTCAGTATTGACTAATTCTTTTAGGAAATGGGCTAAAAGGTTGAAGCTTGCTGAATATTTTCCATTTCAGCTATTTTCAGAGGGATGAAAAAGAAGTATTTTCAGTTTATACTAAGTTCTTGTTTTATTTCAAACTCTGAGAAATTGAGATCAATACTGAATGCTTTTTGAAACTTTTTCTAGGGAAGACTAACCTGAAATACTTGTTTTTCAATTTGCTGACTTGCAAAGGTGTGAAACATGGACTTGTTTTTCCCTCCTCTGAGAAATACACTGAACAACCAGGGGTTAGGAGCACTGTTTCCTGTCACTTGATGGTTTAGAAAGCTACTGAGCCAAGTGTGATCCTGCTTGAGAGTTAGTGCTTTCACATTTTAGTTCAATTAGCATCAATGTTACGTTTGCATAATTTTGGGGAAGTAATTTAATCCCTGACTCATTTCCCATGTGTAAAATGAAAACAAATTTGTTTGCAAGACTTATTTTCAACTTTGTTAATATTATTTTTGGCACTAGAAACATTCTAATTATGCCTTGAACAATCTGACATTGGCTATTACACTGTACTCTACTATATGCACAAACAAATTTAAATATTTAATTCATCCTCTTGCTAGCCCACAGATTTAATAAGGTTCCTGAAGATGTTTCTGTGTCTCAAAAGTATTATTACATATGACTGTATTTACACAAATGCTTTAGACTCCAATTCCCTCTGATTGACTTGGTTTAGACAACTTTGTAATCTTTGGCCAACACTGCAAGGATAAATTCCAGTCTGCATCTGCTGAATCTCTGGTGAGTGCCATAACAACTGTAACATGAGTTGTTCTAGTATGAGTCTGGAATAAGAGGTCCTATAGGGAGGCTTCCATAAAAACCAGCCCATCTTTGGAAAATTCCAGCCATCCAGTACCACAAGATGTTGAACAACCCAAGTTATTGTCTGAAAATGCCTCACAGCTTCAGTGAATGTTCCTTAGAAGCCAACAATTTCTTCTTCCCATAGTTAAATGAGTCTTTGCCTGCTTGCTTAAAAGATTGTCAGACTCCTTGCCATTGTTAAACAGATTTGATTCTCCCTTTAAAAACTGGGGTTATCATCCTTCTGACAGTTTACAACAGGAATAAACTCAGCCATTAGACACAAACATGGAGAAAGAAGATTTGATTACTGAAACAGAACTTCACTTAACAGAACAGTCAGGGTGCTTTCTTCTGTCCTGACTTACTACTTTCCTCAGTAATCTGGGGACACTATATATATAAATGGAGTTTTTCATCATGCTTTTATCCCTTGTCCTATCACTACACCTCCTGACCCACAGTCCCTCCTCATCTTTCCTGTAGGCGCCTTTTAAGTACCAGAACGCCAAAATAAGGTCTCCCTGGAGCCTTTTCCAGGCTGAACAGCCCCAGCTCTCAGTCTGTCTTCACAGGGGAGGTGTAAAAATCATTTTTATGGCCCTCCTCTGGACCTGCTCCAACAAGACCATGTCTTTCCCTCCCTTCATCTGAATAATCTTGCAGTTTGCTATACCACACCACCAGCAAGTATTTGGAAAAAATGCAATTCAGTGCAAGATTTTAACTACATGTAGATACAGAAAGACACATACGGATACAATGCCCATAACCAAGCACATGTCAACCTCTACTGAATAGCTGAGTAGTATTCCTCTCCACTCTGAAAAGACAGTACTGGTGCATTTCTTTGATTTCCAAACATGAAATACGTTTCTCTATCTCTTGCTGTGCTCCAAATCAGCTTGGCAGTGTGTAAAAAACCCCCACCCCTCATAGCTACAATATTTTAATTATACAACTCCAAGTTTACTTGCTCAGAATTATGCTTACAACAAGGGCACATGCTGGCTAGTAGCATTTAAACTGCTAGGGACTGTACAGTAGCAAAACAGCAAAGAATCTACCTTAGATATTTAGGCTGGAATCTGGAAGATCCCCAACAAGGTAATTTTAGGCAAGACAGACCGAAGAGTCTGTTCACCACTCACCTGTTGCAGTACTGTAACAAAAGAAAGATCTAATTTCCTTTTGTTTGCAAAAAAAATGATTAAAAGGTAATAGTTAACTTACACATTTTCTCAAAATAACTTCAGAAGAAGGATTTACAGCATATGGCAGTGGGGTGGGGGGGCTCACTAAGTAACCGCCTGAAGTCTTCAGGAATCAAAAAAGTTCTACTGGACAGCTGACTTTTATTCCATGACCACCAAAAATTTAAAACTTACGTTATTTTCCTTGTTACCAATTTTAAAATAGTTTTGTTTTATTTCTTCCTTTCATTTTTAGTCCTCCCTCCCCCCCCCTTTTTTTTTTTTATTTTTAAGTAATTAGTAATCTCTAACTTGATTTAGGAAGGGCATGTTTCCTCTAGGAATTTTTTTTTATGTGCTTTTTTTTTTTTTAAAAAAAAAAAGGCACCTTCCTTCTGGTGTTGGATAGTTACTAGGGAAAGAGTCCATAAGAGTTCAGTTTCTGTTCTGTAGCTTAGTCTGATGTGCTACTAGTCATGATGCTTACATGTCAAAGGATTCAGAAAGCTTTTGAGCAAAAGCACATTGCTGTCTTATTGTGAACTTGTCACCATGAGGGCCACACAAAGATTTGCTTTTTATAGCTTTCTAATTCCTTTTAGTTCTGCAGATTTGGAATATGCATTAGAAGTTACCACTTCACAGTCATGTTTTGATACTTAAAAATTGATCATTAAGTATTATTTCCCTCTGCCACCAAACAACATCTCCAGCATATTTAGAAGCCAATAAAAGTTAAAAAAAAGGAGAACTCAAGGTATTTGTTGCAAATACAAGCATATTAAGCACAGCAAATTGTTAGCTACCAGCATAAAAATCAATTTCTGCTTGTTACAAGATGAGTACAATAAAATTATCATGAAAAGCTTTCATGATAATGTGACTTTCAAACGTTTGTTGGCTAGGGCAACTTCAAGACAAAAATATTTTGATTAGAGAAGAAATATGACTCCATCACATTGTTTTACAGCAGCACAGTCTGCTTGTTCACTATACAGAGATGGTTATAGTGAGGAGTAGTCAGAGTTACCACTACAATAACACAGGTGTAACACACCAAGCCTGCACACGTTTCTCCTCTCAGACCTTCTCTTTCATTGAGTTAAGTTCAGTGAGTTTACCAGCAAAGGAAATCAACAGAAGAGGACATGCTAAAGGGGAATGTGACCTGAGAATGCAGGTAAAGAAGAAAATTAGACGTAGTTATCCTGGATTAATGGAAAGGAAAATCAGAGGCAGTTCTCTGAAGTGTTTCTTGGTAACTGCTCATTTTAATTCAACCTTTAACATTGAGTAATAGCCACAGAGTGTACCCTCTATGATCCAAGTGATAAATTTGAACATATAAATAAAAGATGGCTATTTCCTTAACATGGTTACTGGTTAATGGTGTTCAAAACAATGAAGTATACAAAAGAGAAGAAAGCAAACTGTATAAATAGATGTTACAGTCCAGGTTCTGCTTGCTTCATTCCCGGGCAGTCCCATTACACTTTTTGGATCTGTTTGCACAAGTAAAGTGGAAAGTGTTGGTTGTAAATCAATGCAAGACACAATTATTTACTCCCTCCCTGAAGGGTCATATAGGGCAATGATACAGTGGCCCTTGTGAAATACTGAAGAATCTCCATTTCAAAAGAACAAAAAAATGCTGCATCATAATCTACCTATGTAGAAGATTTATTAGAAATGTGAGCTGAAGCAAGCCTTTTAGTGGTCCCCATTTTCTGGTAGGTAAATCTAATGGCAGGATAGCCTTTCCAAATGCAATAATATTGATCTGGGCAGTGCAGCATCACTAAATTAAAGTCAGCTTTTAAAAAATTTCTTCATGCCAAGTATATAGGAGGTTTATGCAACAAAAGACTGCAGAACAGATATTTAAAACCACACTTAGAATCAGAGCTACGCAGAAGAAAGTATGACGGAATATGGCAAAGATTCAAAAGTTTTGTTTTGAGGAAAAAAAAAATCATTTATCGAAGTCCAGAACCAAACATTCCAGAATTATATTTTTCACTAGTCAACTGAAAGTTATTAGGTGGTGTTGCATGCTCAAGGTCAACATCACTAACTAGATGTAGGTTATGAGGTTTTACTGCAGAAGCAGCTAGAAAACACACAAGGCTGTTATTTATGTAGCTTGAAGTGTTTCATGATAAAAATTCTGCAATTCTATATCATTTCTGTGTTCTCCCTTTTGGCATTCAAGACAAACTATCAATTAATTTGTTTGCTTAAGGGGAAGAGTGCCATCCCATATCACAGTGAAAGTCTTCCAGACTCCTGTGCAACAGAAGTCCACACATGCCACATTCCTATAATGAAGGGAAGAAGAGCTTCTTGCATTCTGTCTCATAAGGGTTGTTGTTATTATCAGGATCACAGCATGGCAAAGTTAACTTCAAATACTATTTTCTAGGCCTGAAAAACTTAAAGGATGAGAGATGAAAAGGGACCAATCCATCTATTCCTAACTGCAACTTTTTGGAAATAAGATCAAAAAACTGGATTCGTTGGAAAATTTTCTGTTATATTGCAAATAAGAAACAGGAAAATGGAGACATTTATAACCTAGAGTCTCCAAAATACATCCCTGGACACAGTGAAGAAAGAGAAATGTCTGCAAATCAATGTTTTGGGATTCAAGTTTGTCCTACAATTATGCAAAAAGCCTGGAGTTAATAGTTAAATCTAAAGGAAGGTGTAGACACTCCTTATACATTTGTCATGGGTAAAATAGTCTCAGCTAGAGACTTAATTAAATTTATTGCAAATCAACACAGACTTTTGATTGCTGAGTCTGGTATTAAGTCAAAAAAAGCCAGCCACACTTAAACAGACCTGGAGGAAAAGACATTCTCCCCAGACTCCACTACACCTCCACTCTCCTCAGTCTCCACCTCATTGTTTTTGCCATTTGTTACACTCAGTCCTGTCCTAATCCCTTTGCTGTGGCAATGGGCACTTCAGGAGGTTGAGACCAGTTGCATAACACTTGCCTTCTACCATTCCTCAGTTCAGCACAGTCTCTCCTTCCAAGACTGTTGCCAGCTATGTTCCCTACAATGTCTCCTTCCATGTGTCTTCTCCAAGAAAAAATTTATGTCACTTTTCTGTCACAATTCCATCTCCTTAGTACATTTTTATCATGTTGCTCATTTTCACCTGCATTTATCAGAAGGGTTAATTCTCAAAAAAAAGTGCATACAAGTTTCTTGAAGAGATAAGAAAGAGACCTTATTAATGCTTTCATAGAAAAGGAAGTACGAGTGCATGCCTGCAGAGCACAAAAGCAAAGTCTTTATGAAAACAGAGTATAAACCAGGTTCCTTTTATTCTGCTCTTAATGGAACACATGGCTGTTGCTTAGGGTAATCCTTTAAAGACCTGGAACTGGGAGCAAGCCAGATATGAAATCTGCTGTAAAACTTAAAATAGGTTCTATTAACTGAACATTAATATACAAACAGACATTGAAAATAGCCCAGAAACTATTTAGACTTGACACGAGAAATCAATGAGCAAACTAACCTTTAATTCTGAAAATACGTGGATAATGGCAGAACTGTTTGCACTTCTGAGTACTTAATAAACAGATTGTTCCATAACCAGAAACAGAATATAATCAAGTAAGTAATTCCCATAACTTAGGGGTACTAACCTAAAATTGCTTCCACCTCTTCCTCTCATTGCACAATCTAGCTGCCTTGCTTTTCAATTTGCCCACCACGATCATGTATTCTGCTTAAGTTACAGAGTTAAGTAAACATATCGGAGGGTCTTAAACTATTTCTGTGCTAATCTGCTCTTTTCTAATGTGAATTCCTTCGTGGGTACAGGGCTATTATTATTTCACTGTTTATTTACATAGATAACAGTAGAGTGAGGAAAACACAGGCTTAAAAAACCAAACCAACCAACACAAAAACTAAACAACACAAGATGAGAAGAACTATAATCTGTTTCTTTAGGTTTTGTATTCTTTCAAGATGCATAACAAAAAAGCAGAACTGTCTAATCAAACATATCCATAAAATGGAGTAGTTTGGCTATTAAAAAAATTAATAGGATACATAACAGAGGAAAAAGCAGATATGAAAGTGCTATACCATACTATAGCATGCTTGAATTCTCTGAGAAAAAGAGCTAATCTGTGACATGATGAAAATGGTAAGAATTAATATCTGCTTTGCCTAAGGAAGACAGAAAGAAAATAAAAGGGTAGCCCTTAGAAGGATGAAACTAATCAAATTGATACAGAGGGATCAAGAAAAGATTTGTAAAAACACATGAACACTGAACAAATGAAAGGTTGCAGGGAATTAAGACACACAACTCTTTTCAGCTTGGGAAATTGTGAGATGTTTGTACAAAGTGTACCAGGCGTGAAGGACTGGAAGTCTTTGTGCTGGCTGATGTCACCTGTTCAAAATGCACATGGGGACATTCTCTGATAATTCGTAATTTCCCTGTAAGTTGTTGTAGTCTGTATAGCTTTTGATCATCTCCCTCCATGTATTTTGCATGACTTAAGCAAAATCATTCACACTGCTTTTACCATTTTGATTGATAGATTTTTTTTTTTTCTATTTGTCAGCTGTAATCACTGATCTACCTATTCTGCAAGCCCAAAGCACCTTATAATTACTAGCTAATGCTCCTAGGAACATCTCCCAGGTCAACTTAAATCAACAGAACACTCCATGTTCAACCATCCCGTAGACTTCCAGTAATCACTCAGTTCTCACCACCCTCTGCTCCAGGTACAGGTGTATACCATTATAGGTTTAAGTATGCCATTTTAATAAAACATGATACTCCATTTCAAGCACTTTTCTCTGTAAGAAGAGACAATAGGTACACAATGTCAATTATTGCTTAAACTATGATAAGGCACTTAGATACAAGAGGTATTGCATTGTATGCAAACTTATGCAAAAGAAAACCCAAGCTTAAAACTCATGATTTACACTGTAAATGTTCCTTACAGAGCAGAAAACGCCTTCAAAGTTTATTATGCTCTCATGTATAAAGGTCTAGACTCTCTACAGTCATTCAGTAATTATGGCATGACTTCATTTTGAAATAGGAATGGCATTTGCACTATTCCTAGATACACGTATATAGTTTATATAATTACCTGTACACATCCACACCCACTCATCCCCCTGTGACACACTTCCTCCAGGCTCAACCTCTATACATCAGAGCATCTTGGTCAGGAACTGAAACAAATTTAATTCCATATTTAGGAAAGATATTCTATAGACATTAAAGTTTTCTAAAGAGTCAGACTGTGGACTCTTAAGAAGCATGATTACATGGAGCAACAAGTAGTACATCTGAAAAATAGATAATTTGTTTTCAAACACAAGTGTGCAATGATGTAGAAGCAGCAGGAAAAGTATCACACTATGTATATCCTCACTGAAATACTATATGAAGATAGAATGCATTTTCACAGTAACGCAATCAGTTTAGCTTCAAATTGTGTTCTTTATATTCTATAAATTGTAAAAGAATATTAATGTAACCTTAACTCTGAAGCAGGTGTAACACTGGCCTAAGGAAAATGGCAGCCAATACCACCTCTACCCTAGTGCTCTTTGTTCTGACCCTCTGCAGAATGATGTTGAACACTAAGAAAAATGAATGCCCTGCCTCTCTGCACTTGGTCATTTCTGCAGACTGATACAAGACTTGTGGAATAAAATAGTCTTTCACCAAGATACCTGACACTATTGAAATGTGCAGTTTCTTTCATACACTTTAGCTGGAATGTAGCACATTAACTATGGTCACTCATTGCTTTTGTAATTCAGAGGTGTGAGCATTACAAGAACACAACATCCTAAGGAACAAGGCAGGTATAAACAGACAAAAATCACAAAATCACAAAGAATGGTAGGGGTTGGAAGGGACCTCTGGAGATCATCTAGTCCAACTCCCCCGCTAAAGAAGATTTGCCTAGATGAGGTTGCACAAGAACACATACAGGTGGGTTTTGAAAGTCTCCAGAGAGGAAGACTCCACAACCTCTCTGAGCAGCCTGTTTCAGTGCTCTGTCACCCTCACAGGAAAGAAGTTATTCCTCGTGTTCAGATGGAACTTCCTGTGTTTCTATTTGTGCCTGTTGCCCCTTGTTCTATCACTGGGCACCACTGAAAAGAGTCTGGCTCCATCCTCTTTGACACCCACCCTTTAGCTATTGATAAGTATTGAGAAGACATCTTCCCATCTTTCCTTCTTCAAGCTAAAAAGCCTCAGAGGTCTATCAGTCCTTCCTCATCAGAGATACTCCTGTCCCCTCATCATCTTCACAGATCTCTCTTGGACTCTGTCCAGTAATACCCTGTCTTTCTTGAACTAGGGAGCCCAGAACTGGACACAGTACTTCAGATGTGGCCTACACAAAATAAGGTACCTTCTCTGTTTGACCTTTTCTTTTCATCACAGTAAACGGGTGGATGCCTTTTAACCCTCTTTCCTCTTGCCTATTTCTAAGTCCCCTTCTAGGATTCTGCCCCCTCATTTCTTTTTTGCCCTTCTTGAAATATTTTTCTTGTTGATGAATGAGCCAAGACTGAAAACATCAGTTGAAAAAAGCATTCAAAAAGACCAAATATGCAAAAAGCATAACCACTGTGTTCCAGATCTTGAATTCAACCTCCCCATTTTTTTCTCATGTCAGAATTTGCTTCAGGTTCATCTTTAATCCGAAACTTATGGAAACCTTCCA
>WTSP01005288.1:19240-33107 GCA_025331215.1 Actenoides lindsayi | reverse complement strand
TCTGCCCTGGTGAGACCTCATCTGGAATATTGTGCCCAGTTCTGGGCCCCTCAGTTCAAGAAGGACAGGGAACTGCTCGAAAGAGTCCAACATAGAGACACAAAACTTGTTCAGTTGAATCCCAAATGAATATTCTATATAGCCTCATGAGCTGGCTATACAGAAAAACTGCCAGGTTTTGTAGTGCCTTCTTCATGGGTTTAAAAAGTCTGACTCCCATCTCTAACATTTAGTCAACCTTTTCTCAAGAGTGATGTTCTCTGTTGAATCACTCCTTTTCTTTCCTTACCTCCTACACAGACTCAGATGTCAGTTTTGTTGTTTGGAGATGATAGTCAGACAGAGCCTAAATGTCAACAGCTTTTATTCTTCTTCTGATGCTTGGAAAGTGGAAATAAAATTCAATTTCTCTTCAGGGCTGTGACATGGAAAAGTCTAAGGATTAAATAAATCTCACACTGTATCCATTCTGAAGATGCTACCACTCTCAAATTCCGAAAAAAGTAACGGTGATTCTTCTGTTAGCAACAAGGCATCCTTTCTGCTCATCCATTCTGTGTTAGTATGTACCTGCAATGGGAAGTTAAAATACCTTGCCACTCCTTGTCACATGTTACCTGCCTAATTGCATGCCTCCAGCAAACTCAAGGGTTGTTACAGGGACAAAAATAACATTACTGCTGTGGAAACCACATGTTTTCTATCATATAGGGGAAAAAAATAAGGTCAGTGTAGGCTTGAAGGGTTGTAAAGCTTTAGTCTGCCTGAATTATTTTATGCTTGTGAAAGTTAAGCAGATGAGAAACACATTAAATAAGATGACAGAATTTAGATTATACGTCCTCCCCTCCTCATGCCCCTGCCTGGTCTGTAGCTCAGGGAATGAATTCATACCCCCATTCCTTTTTTTTTTTTTTTCAATTTGTTAAGATGCTGAAATCTGCTTTGTGTGATTTATGAAGGAACTTGAAGCGATTAGTTTCACAGTGCATGAAAATTCCTCAGGTTCAGAGGATGTCCAATCTGTTACACCGTGAGCTGTTGACTGGATGCGAACATGAGCAGCTCGAAGCCATAAGGAGATTTTGTTGAGTTATTAAACACTTGTGGTAAAGCTGCTTATTGTTAATTCCCCAATGTCCTGCTGAAGCGATCGGATAAGATCAGATCGGATTAGATCAAAGAGCCTGGGAACCAGCCTTTCGAGCAGATTCATTTAATCAATAAAGAGGGCCTCCATAGCAAGAGAGAAGCAGTACCAGGATCACAAGAGATTAGAGTAGGGAAAATAAGAAACAACAGATTATTTTTCTCTTATTTTTAAAATGTAATTCTGTAAGCCAAAGCATGTTTTTTTTGTATGTGTATGTGTGTGCAAATTCTTGTAAAGAAACCAGCCGAAAAAGATATAAATGCTCCGTTAAAACTTCACTACCAAGCAGACAGTTTAAAACCAAATATTCTGTAATACAGTAATACTTTATAAGTCAAGAGACTGTAAAATTATTATTAAAGCAATCAGTACCATGAAATACCTACTGTGAAAAAAACCCCACTCCTATTAAGAGTGTTCCAGCAGAAGCAGTTTTTGCTTTAATGATTTCCTAAGAATAGGGTATTCTGGGTGGGTTAATCTACATGATTTCCGATATTTCTTTCCTCTAAAGAAAAAAAAAAAAAGGAGAATAAAAAAACAACAGCAAAAAAACCCCAACCAACCAAAAAAACCCAAAACAAAACCAGAAAACACACACACAAAAAAAATCCAAACCGACAAACAAAAAAACCCCAAACCAAACCAACCAAACAACAACAATAAAAAACAACCAAACAGCCAACCACCAACATCTCATCAAGATCTGAATGTATTAAATTTACAACACTGGCAGATGTTACAGAATGTGCATTGTTATAATACATGTAATTACAGTACTACCACTGCTGCTGTTAATGCTTGTATAGTGAATAGACTTGCACTTACAGAACCTTGCTAAATATGTACTAAAAACTAGAAGCTGTTGGTAAATTATTAGAAAGTTAACCCACAGAAGAAAGAAAGAAAGGAAAATATGAAGAACTAAGGATCAATTACTGGTGCTTATGAAGCTGTGATGTAACTCCTTTCCATTTCTAGAGGAGCAAAACTTGGACCAAAATAATTTAGAGAGAGGGACACACTTCTTTCAATGATTATTAGCCTTAATAGCATCATTACAAAAATTACATCTGCTTTTACAGGTTATAATCTATATTGAGAGTTTGGTAGGGATACATATCTTTAAATCCCTTCTATAAAATGTAATTTTCCATCTATATAGGCTGATGACTTCAGGCCCTGCACACCTTTACCAATTGTTAATTACTATGGAACGGTTTAACACTATTTTCTAAATAGCATGCATGCATAAAATGACTGCAATCTAATTTGACATATTATTAGTGATGATTATTGTCATAGATAAATTAGATTGAATGGAAAATAACCTTCATCCTTAGCATGTTTTAGCTCTCAGAATTAATGTGATTTGGTGAACACATATAAATAAAAGTCTGATGAGTCCCTGCTGACTGCAGAGCCTGCTGGTGCTGAAGTGTATCAATTTCATGCAGATGATGAATTCCTTAAGCATTCAATGATAATCATGCTTGATTTGACAAGACTTTCTCATGCTATTTTAGGGCCTTAATTTTCTGTGAAGTTCTGTCAAGTGTTCATCAAGCACCCACTTATCTCCCTATCTTAACCTGGCAGCCAATCCAAAGGTTGCCTACCAGTGTTGCGAACAGTCCCAGCCCATTAATATTCTCGCCACGTGACTGTCCATGGAGAGAAGCCAATCAATGGCTGATTAACATTCAGGTCACATGATGCCCAAGGAGAGTAAATGAGTTACACAGTAAGACATCAAACAAATTTTCATCTTGAAAGAGTGATTGCTTTTTCTGCTGCTGTGATGTTTGTCAAATTCGCTCTAGCCTTGTCCAATTAAGCTCCATGAGCTGAATGACTAATGAAGAGATGGGAATACTGTGCCAGCGTGACAGCTATGAGAAGTACCACTGAATAAGAACTACTAAAAAAAAAAAAAATTAAAAAACCCACAATGATTGAAAAATCACATCTGTATAACTGTTGTAATTGCTTTCAAATTTCAGATTATGTTTAGAAGTCTCTGGTGAAAAATATAAATTGCAACTTGCTCTGTAGGACATTTGTTTTCTGTCTTCCCATTGGAAAATGAGTCTGCATTTTCTCATAATAAAATTATTTCTGAGATTTTAAACAAATATACATTAACTGAATTATTGCCAGATAATGTGATAATGAACTTTTACAGGCTGCTAGAGACACACTGATGACAGAAGATCCAATCTTAAAGCACCAGTCAGCATGCATAAAAGAACTCTTCACTTTATGAAGCTGGGTGGGAAAAAAGGGAAAAAGGAAGGTATTTAACAAATGAAGTGGGGGAAGAAAACAGGTTTATGCAATAGACTTTAGGAGGAAGTAGTTTTACAGGACATTGATTTAAATATTGGGTGAGATTCTTAAATAATATAATTTGGCATGACTCCATTTGCATCAGTTGAGGACACAATCCAGTATGGATTGATTCTTTTATTTTATTTTACTTCATTTGATTTTATGTTGCTACTATATATTTGTTGCTAAATTAAAATAGCTTAAGGAAATAAAAATGAATGTTTAAATAAAATTATAATCTTGTTTAGCAGAAAGGTTTTAAAGTGGATATCCAAAACTACATTTTGGGACATCATTCAAAGTCTATTAGCCAGAAAGTCAATTGCATTTTAGTGCTGATACTGTACTAAATTCTGGTGACATGTTTGGAGTAGAGACCCTATGACTAATAAAGCTTTCATCCACTCACTGAAAGGAGTTACAGCCATCTAATGGATTACTGAAGATATGAAAGAGTGTCAGATTCTACTTATTAAGTTCTAGCATGAAATTAGTTAAATTCCCAAGGCATTCTGAAGCAATATTTTCAAGTTGGCTTAATAAGGGTGTTAGATCATGCCAATTAACTGGCAGCCTGAAATAAACAGTAGTTCGAGGCATAAGACAGTGTTTATATCTGCAAAGTTAATAACATTTTAAATGGGACTTCTTGGTACAATGGCTCAAGGTGCTATAAGGAGGCAAGATGTGGAACACATTGTATTCAAAAGACCATAAGTCAATTCTCAGCACTGCTAGTCAAGGATGGAGACTGCAAATAGAGAAGCAATGAATTTCTGAGAGTCAGTGAGAAGTGAGACAAGAAGGTAGGGCGCTAACAGTTCTGTGGAAGAAGGGGGCATCAAATGGATACTGTTGAAGCAAACTGTGGTGAGTGATTTGGCCAAGTGCCTGCCTTTAAGGCATCACCACAGAGGCACGTGGTGGAAAATACTGTGTAAGGAGGGCGGCATACAAAAGGGAAAAATATATTTAAATAGCAATATGGCACACTGCTTGTGTAAAGCATTGTTCACAGTAAAGTAGTACAGTAAACTTCAGAGCTCAGCACTGCTTTGACATGAAATATTAGCTGTTAGATTACTGTTTTACTTGTTCTTGCTGCAGCCATGTCACAGAGAATTCACAGGCTTTAAACCATTAGCTACTCAAATGTTAACAAAACAAAAAATGGTGAATATTATTATAAGTGATACCACTTGCTGACACCTTTAATTCAACAGTGGAGAAGGTGTCTAACTTTCTGTCATTCACATTAGGTGGTTATGAATAAAAGAGTACTCCACTTTCTGCATAACTTTGCATAATTAATAGTTTTTCATGCAAACTATTGTTTGCCTTAATTGTTGTTTCAACAGCTGTTTTCATTAAATTGTAAAGCTCTTTGTGCCTAATCCTTTGAGCTGCACTATTGATAACAAGAACACGCTGGAACTAGCTTTAGAGGAAGAGAGTCACTGCCAAGCTGGAAAGCAGTCACGAAGTTACTTGAGAAATAAGGCCCTACAGTGCGACTGGTTGTGTAGCTAATCCATTAGTCTTTTCAAAAGGACCTTGCTCTGCACCCTTATGGATAAATTGACCCAACAACCTATCAATGCCTTTATTTGCTGAGTGGTTGTCCATGAAAGGTCTCCGTGCTGGATCCAAGCTGTAATCAAAGCTTCCATCAGTACCAGGGCCCTGATGACACAAATGGCCAAACTTTCAATGTGGCTGGCTGGCTGGCTTCCAGCCACACTATTTTGAAGATACAAAGAGGCTGTGTTGTGCTGTGGAATTCATTTTCTTGTTTACTTCCTACAGAAACAAGAGCATAATCAGCACTCAGTGCATCGGATCAGACCGCTGAGTTGTTGACAGAAGCTTGGAGAGGCTTGCCAGATTTCCACATGAAACACTGGCTTTCTTCTAATACACCCCCCACCGTCTGTGGCCCTGCCAATTGTAGCACATCAGAGCGGCCATTGAGATAATGACCGTGAAGTCTCATGATACACTTTGATGAAGTGTAACATTTTTTAAAGGATTTTTGTCTGTGCCAAAATGATAGAGACAGCTGACTAAAAATCACCCCATCAAAATCGAGGCTGATGAACAGCAGGCAAAGACATGTGCTTCCACAGAGAAAAGGGAGGAGAATTTACAGCCAAAGACTCTCAATAACTATGTGCACCACAGATTCCTTTATTTTGCTTTTAAATGATCCTTTGTTTCAAATGAATGTATGTAACTTTGCCAAGAGAGCAATTTCCCAAAATTCTTTTTATTTCACACCAAAAAAAAGATTCAGCATTTAGATTTTATATTGCTAAATAAATACATTTACTATACTAGCTGATTTTATTTCTTAATATTAATTTCTGCAACCCTGTAAGGTAATGTTTTGGAATAGCTGGAACTTAAATATCTTCTCAACCACTTTTAAATTACCTAGTGGCAACTGTGTGAACCAACTTAGCTTATGGTAAAACAATTGGAGATGTGTTTTCCACACAAACCACAAGGTAAAGAAAAAGCAAGACAGTCATTTAAACTTTTACCCTGCTTGCATCAGGAGTGCAATATTTTTCCTAACAGGAAATTCATTACTAGCAATGGATTCATTGATATACACCAGTGCTAAGGAGCCTGGTTTTGGAGATTAGAGAAAGCCTGCAGAATTTCTTGAACTGGCCATTTACTGTGGACCTAGACCACCCCACCGTGCTGATGGAAGGGTGGTTAGGAGATCTTTGAGCTGAATCAATTTGAGTTGGAATTTTCCCAGTGTATCACAGTTACATAAACACCTGTGCAAAATATCTTTGAGATGAATTAATGACATAGGCGTGCAGGGGGAAAGGAGGGAGAGAAATGGAGCAGGAAAAGGAAAGCTGTTTTCACTAGCTTTCAACATTTCCTGCTTGCAGAATGTTGGTCTAAGAAACTGTATTTTAAACTGTCTTTACTGTAACCAGTACAAGAGCTTATGTATTTTTTTTTATCTCCTCAGTACTGTAAGCCTAGAATAATTATCTTTAATAACTCTTTCTCTCTTTTGCTGTATTTGTATTGAAATATATTTTTGCTAAGCTCAGATTTACAAGGTATGCTCCAGATCTACAGTAGCAAATAAAGATGCAGTAGTCTTCTGGAATAGAGCAAAACTACTGGCAGGAGAACAAAGGCACAAATCACTTTGAACCCAGGTATGTAGCATGTTTTAGCCAACAGTATTTTAAGGGTGCGGAATACAGAGCTTTCCACAAGATAGATGTAGAATACACATAACTTTTTGTTGTTGATGTTGGTTTGTTTGTTTACTTGTTTTGTTTCATTTTGCATTCCATGTTTAATTTTGAATAAAGAGTAAAATTGTAAAAAAAAAATTAAAAAGACAGAAACTTTTTTTATGAGGATGTATGAATGTTTCAGCAGTCTTGTCTGCTTTCCTGGAAACAACCTGTTAGATAGAGAGGCATTACTTTAGTGCAAGATAATTCTTTCTATTACACCACAGACTCTGTAGTAGAGTAAAAGACTTGTAGGGGCACTTTGCTTTCTCTTGAGACTGCCTCTTTGTTCTGCTGTCTTGATATAAAATAAGAGACTTCAGCCTGACAATATGCAGTTGCTTTTCATATCTGAAAAAAAAAATGTCTCAAAAATAACCAGACTTCATATGGTTTATACACAGCAAAACCAGGCAGAACTTCTGATTTTGTTACCCTCCATCCCAATAAATACAAAGCCACTCAGATTTGCTAAGTAGTGGCACAGACCTGACTAACATACTTGCAGGTTCAAGCATGTCTTTCAATGAGTTTTGATAACTCAGGCTTTTATACCTCAATCTCCATAAGTGGAGCCTAGGTTGTGCCTTACATAAAGGATGTTCTATATCCTTCCATCAATACACATAGTCATAGAATCGTAAAATAGTTTAGCTTGGAAGTGATCATTAAAGGTCATCTAGACCAAACCCCCTGCAGTAAGCAAGGACATCTTCAACTAGATCAGGCTTCTCAGTCAAAGCTGACCTTGAACATTTCCAAGGATGGAGCATTTACCACCTTCCTAGGCAAATGGTTTCTGTGTTTCACCACCCTCATCGTAAAAAATGTCTTCCTTAAATCTATCCTGAAGCTGCCCTCTTTTATTTTAAAACTGTTACCCTTTCCCCTGTCACTATGGGCCCTGCTAAAAAGATTGTCATCATCTTTCTTATAGATCCCCTTTAAGTGCTGAAAGGTTGCAATAATGTCTCCCTGGAGCCTTCTCTTTTCAAGGCTGAACAACCCCAACTTTCTCAGCCTTTCTTCATAGCAGAGATGTTCCAGTCCTCTGATCATTTTTGTGCCCCTTCTCTGGACCCACTCCCTTAAGCCCATGTCTTTCTTGTATTGGAGGCCATAGAACTGGACATAGTACTCCAGGTGGGGTCTCGCTAGAGCAGAGTAGAGAGGCAGAATAACCTCCCCTGACCTGCTGGTTGTACCTATTGTTATGCAGACCAGGGTATGGTTGGCCTTCCGGTGAGTGATCTCACATTGCCAGGTCATGTCCAGCTTTTCATCCACCAACAACCCCAGGCCCATGTCTGCAGGGCTGCTTCCTATCCTTTCATTCCCTAGCCTGTTATTGGTACTGAGAATTGTCATGGTCCAAGAGCAGGACATTGAATGTAGTCCTACTGAACCTCATGAGGTTCACAGGGGCCCACTTCTTAAGCTTGTTTAGGTACTTCCAGATGGTACCCAGGCCCCTCTGGATGGCATCCCATCCATCTGGAATCTCAATTTTACCACTCATATTATTGTCATCTACAAGCTTGTTGAGACTGCACTCAATCCCATTGATGAAGGTATTAAACAGCACTGGCCTCAATACAGACACCCAAGGGACACCACTTGTCACCAGCCTCCATCTGGACATTGAGCTATTAACTGCTACCTTCTGGATGTGACCATCAAACCAATTCCTTCTCCACCAAACAGTCCTCCCATTAAATCTGTATTTCGTCAGTTTAGAGAGAAGGATGTTGTGGGGGACGATGTCAAAGGCTTGACATCAGTGAATACATACTGGGAAGCCAGTGCCTGAAATGCTTTCCAATCACTGGGTATTTTAGGATGAATAACTGATTAATAAGTCTATCCTAGTCATGTTTGCTGCTAGCTTGGTCAATGTCCTGTACACCTAATGCAAACATCCTAGCACAAACAGCAGTCATGAAAGAACAAAGAGTACAAAGGTTCCTCCACCCTCTTGCCTTCTCAGATGCAGAAGTCATGTGCCAGTGTTTGCCAGCATATATCTCAAGCCCCTTACCTGGCTGTAAGTAATGACACCATGTGTATTGACATTAGTATTGCACTTGATACACTGTCTGTGGAAGTGACAGCCAAATCTTTAATAAAGTGGTTTAGTGGTGTTAAAGCAGAACTTCCTATGTTACAGGAAAAGCTAGAGGAGGCAAAACCCAGGATCCATCACTAGGGAAAGTTCTGGCATTGAACCATATGTGTATGTGATCATGAGTGAATGAAGAGCTATTCATACAGGTTTAGAGTGTTATTTTCCAATTCTTTTCTTTCTTTTTTTTTTTTTTTTTTGAACTAATGTCCTGAGAATATTAATTTTGGAAAGCAGTTTGAACAATATGATTATTCAAGGTGTCCTTATTTTTGCTGGCTGGTCGATGCCCGTGCACATGGAATAGGTAAACTTCCAGCAGCCTGGATGGGAATCAGGATAATTAGAACACTTAAAAGTTTTGTACTTTAGAGGCAAAGGTTGTCATCCTCCCACTTCCATTTTAATTCACATATTGCAAAACTTCAGCTTTGCATCTCTGAGTGGACATCTGTCACTGATAAGTGAATTTGATGGAACTTTGCTGCAGGGAATATTCAACAGTAATATATTCCTAGCTGTACGTACCAGTATTCATTATGGATACCAGCATGAGAAAGATGAATGAAATCAAGAGAAATGAAGAAAAGGTTGTGGGGAGAAGAAAATTAAAGGAAGAGGAAAGGAGGGGAAAGGCAGTTAACAATGTAGGCACGTATGTTTCAAAGCTTCTCAGATTTCCTGAAACTGAGTCTAACTGTAATGAGTAATAGTTAGAATTCAAATACAGCATCATGACAATCCAGGCATTCGGGAAACTACTTCCCCACGGAGTCTTTAAGGACTACTTGATGTTGTGGATTATAGTTGGAAGAACTAACATCTGTTATATTCACCAAAAGCCATGTATGTGATTTCACTTTTTCCCATCTTTTCATGATGTTTTGATTTGTTGACTCAGAATATGTCAAGTAAAAAAAAAAAAATGGAATGCATTTGTTTGTTTCTGGTTTTCTTTGTAAAAATAAACTCACAAATTAGAAGAAACAGAAATTCTTGAGAGGAAAATAATAAACTGAGTAATGTTAAGTGCTTGTATTTCCTACAAAAAGGACTCAGCTCAACATATGGTATAGTTAGTTGGGAAGCCCACTGTGTTATGCGCTTGTGATTACACACTCAAACCATGAAGATTTTAACATGAAACGAAACAGAAATATTAATATGAAAATTATTATGGTTTTTTACATGCACTTTTTTTTTTTTAATCACTCAATTTTTATTCATGGCACTAAGGAGTAATTTGGAAACAATTCAAAGTCAACAGCATTTCAAGCGACAAATTCATATTTATTGCATGAAAATAGAAACTATTTTTTTTAAATCACAAAAAATCTATGCTACCATGATCAAAGGGGGCAACAAAATTAATTTTCTTCTACCTTCCCCTTCCCACTTTACATGAAACTATTTGCCAAATGAAACATTGGGCTGTTAAAAGACACAGTACTGTAGAAAACAGTACGTTTTTTATGCCAAGTTGATTGTATTTTCCTTGCTGTGAGCTCAAAACCTATGATGTAAAACACAACCAACATACAGCAATGAAAAAAAGCTTTAATTTATTTTTTTTTTCTGACTTAGAGGCAGAATATGATACATAAAAGATGTAGTAAACTGATCTTATTTTAGACTCTAACTTGTTACAAATTATATTGAACATTTTAAAGCTAAGTAATGAATGACATGTCATTAATATAAAAACCATTTAAGGGCTGCAAGACCAACGTGTTTTACTCACAGATTAAAAAGTAGGAGGGGGGATGTTACTGCTCCACTCTTTTTCCCTTCATACAGCATACACATGCATTTAAGCAATGATTCCAATTTGTACAACCCTTTGTCTATTCAAATTCTGTCACTCCAGGTATACAGTCAGTTGATTCTTATGTACATACAAGTCATGGGGCTGTAGAGAGATACTTTCTGATTAGACAGAAATGAATGTGTGTGTGTGTGTGTGTGTGTGTGTGTGTATATACATGACAGCACTTTATATACACCATAACTCCCCTTAAGATAGAGTGAGAAAGATTTTTTGCTCTTATACTCATTGCAAAGAAAGATTTTTAGCAGCTAGTAAAACAATGGGGATTTCTATCTTGCTCTGTTTTTTAAGATTTATTTAACTCTGAAGGACTGTATGCCTATGGCAAATTCCAAGTTTTTAAGTACAGAGGCACTAAATGAAATCCGTAGCCCAGTGAAGTCAACTGAGTTTTGCCACTGAAATCTTCTGAGGCAGGATTTTGCCTACTGTTTGGAAAACATTGCTTGCAGGGATCAGATAACAACCGTTGCTGATATCTAGCAGAGAAAATACTAACTACTCAGCTGTCAGTAGCACTTGATTGTTTCTTCTTCTCCTTGGGCAGTCACTAGGGTTGTATGACCAAAACTGGGTAAGTGCTGAGAAATAATCAGTGCTCAGGTTAGCAGAATTCATAGGGCTAAGCAATTTCTCCACATAAGTTCCTGTAAAGTAAGGACCACTTGCCGCCTTATATTTTTCCCCTCAATCAGATTTTCTAAGATGGACAACGAGACAATCTGCTTTACACAGGGCAGTAGGACTTCAAAGTCTCAAGACAGATTTCAAATATCTACTGGTATGTTGACAAGCATGAATATTCTTGTGCAAATTTATGTCTTGGCTTTGGGACACATAATTAGAATAGCTTTGATGGGATATCTCATGCACTTATCTTATGAGAAATCTATCTTAGTGACATTCCTTTATTTCTGTAAAAGGAACTCAAAAGCCAGATCACTTCACTTTCTTTGTACCATCACAGCTTGAAAGTACAGGGAGTTGTTCATCAGAGACTCAGACTCAGGAAGGCATGAAAACTGAGTCTTGTTTATGATGTGTTTTACAGTCTGGCTTTGAACTATGCCTACTCTTACTTAGACAAAACATCTACCCTATGTTTCTACTGTAATATGTCCTCAAGGGGCTCATCAGGGTTTTTTCTAGAATATCTTCTGTTTGTTGAAAGTGTTTTGTAGGAGAATTATTGAGAAAGTTTACTGAGAGGTCTTTTAGATGGTTGTCTGAATTTAGGAATCCTTATCCATAACCCTCAAATTAATAGTTTTACTGTTCTTTATATCATCTGTCCTTGAGAAATCCTGTACACAGTTTGGTGCTGACAGAGATAAAGATTCCCAGAAACACCATCATAATGAAAATAAGCTTTTTTTTTTAAGAAACAAGCCTAATTTTTAAAAAGTACTACAACGTACTACATGTAATAATTATTTAGAGGACACTCTGAGCCCTGAAATAAAATGATGGAGACTAGATTCTCCTTCAGGAAATTATTTTAAATCTCAGTGACTTTGTGTGAAATTGGGACCTTCACTAGAAAACTGGATATTGTTTCAGTGAAAGAACAATAATATTCTAAACCTTAAATCAACACATAAAGTTGATTTAGACCTTTTCTGCAAGTATGTTTTTCTTCTCATCTCTGGAAGCCTGATCCTATGTGAGGTGTTCCTTTTATTTTAATTTCTTTTTTTTCATTAAAAACCTTTAAGAATTAAGAAAAGGTATATTAGTCCATATGAACAAATAAGTATATGTGTGAGTGTAGGAAACAGGTAAATAACTGTCAACAGACACTGCTTTATAACAAAGGGAATTCTGAAGAAAAGCTGTGAGAGTTCTAAATCTTCAGCTCATAGCTAATCTGGTAAATAATGGACATTTAATGCTTCAATATGGACTGCTCTGTGTGTATGAAGTCTGCAAGAGACATCATTGTCTGTGAACCAACATTTTAGTTACATCTCAGGTTAGATCCTCACCAAATTTAATTTATTTAGCAGAGTTAGCCTGACCTTTTCAGCTGTGGATTTGATTCTACATCTGTGCACTATACTTAAATTCAGTAAAGACACTCTTCTCACTGCCGTTGAAGTTATTTGCAAAACTGTGACTTGTTTCCAAAGGAACTGGACAATAATTTTACTCTATGTATTGTGTTTTGTCCAATGTGAGGTACTGTGTTCTGAGAAAAATCCACTGTTTGATTACCTTGGAGTTAAGGTTTCAGTATTTCATAACCTTTCATTAAATCCCATGCATCCTTCTCATCTTTTGCCTTGTTCTGATCGCATCTAAACTGGTACCATGTAGTGTTTGTCTTGCTGCCTCTTAGTCAACAGAAATTAAGTGATTAGTAAGATTTCCGGGCATAATTTTTCTTTCTGCCAACCACCTATATTCATTTGTTAACATAGGTCTTTTGTAGAATGAATATTGATTTGGAAATTCCAATTAGAAAGTGTGTGTCCCACTTTATTTTATCTTGCATGTGAATGTGGAGTGACTAAAGTGCTGATATCATAATGTAAAGTCATCTAATTTACTAATGTGTTATGGCACAACTCATCTGCATCAGGAAAGAGGTAGAAATATACTGGCAATCAGAAGTATCCTATGTATAGTTTTCTGTCAAAGAATTACATTTAGCAACGTGACTCAGCATCTTCTCTCTCCAAATCTATTGTGGTATTTTTTTGTCAGAGGCCCAACAAGTCCTGTTCTTTCCTTGAATATGTACTGACAGCATGCAGTTTAGCAGAAAAATCTTGGAGGGGTGTATTCAACATGAGCCATCAGCGTGCTCTCGCAGCTCAGAGGGCCAATCGTATCCTGGGCTGCATTAAGAGAAGCATGGCTAGCAGGTCGAGGCAGGTGATTCTCCCCCTCTACTCCACTCTCGTGAGACCTCACCTGGAGTACTGCATCCAGTTCTGGAGTCCCTATTACAGAAAGGATATGGACGTGCTGGAACGTGTCCAGAGAAGGGCCACGAGGATGATCAGAGGGCTGGAGCACCTCTCCTTTGAGGACAGACTGAGAAAGTTGGGGTTGTTCAGTCTTGAAAAAAGAAGGCTTCAGGGAGACCTTATTGTGGCCTTCCAGTATCTGAAGGGGGCCTACAAGAAAGCTGGGGAGGGACTTTTTAGGCTGTT
>WTSP01005287.1:64861-74921 GCA_025331215.1 Actenoides lindsayi | reverse complement strand
TGTTCTAGTTTCCTTTTCTAATCACTAAGTCTCTCTCCCTTATTCCTTTCCTCTTCCCCTTTGGGGAGGGAGGAGGGTTAACAGAGAGCGTCTGTTACAGGTCTGAGGGGCTGCCCTGACCCTAAACCGTGACACCCCACCTGCCATTGCTCCCCTGTGCTCCTTCTTATTGGTAGAAATAATCTTTCAATCATGTGACCCAGCAGTTAGCAACATACATAGACAGTTGTTTTGTTTGATTGCTTTAACTAAGCTTGATTAAAAGCTGTCAGAAGCAGCACTATTACTGGTTTTCATTAGTCAAATAATTACTATGAGGATTTCTTATTTAAACTGTAACTTACCTTCTTTACATGTCTTCTTCAGTTCTTTCCTTGCCAAGCAGACAATAACCTCTTTGATGAGAATTAAGCAGAACAGTGGAAGGTCTGTGTTTGCTTATGAGGTAAAGAAGCTGAATATAACACTGTATGATAAATGAGCATACTATAGCTTTTAGGAATATAATTTCTACAAGACTTTTTTAAATCTGAAAGGCTGTTGTCTGCTTACCCAGTAACGGAGTAGTGACTGCAAGAGTCTGAAATACAGTGTAGCATAACAGTATTTTCAACACTGAGAATGAAATCTGTAAGAGATCCTTTTTTTATTTACTTCTGAAATACTTCAATGATCCTTTTCCAGTGCAATGAAATTTAGTCCACATTGATGTTATACTAAATCACCTGAGTAAGCAACACGCACACATACTGAGACATAAGCAAAGCCATATTCTCAGGCTCCAGATGCTGCTACTACAGAAGTTGTTGTCATTAAAATGAACAACACATACTCCTTGCTTGTGACATTCAATCATTTATGCCAGGTTTCTGATAACAGGCTATTTCCAGGCAGTGGCTCCCAGCTGTGTTGCTTCATTTTTATGCATGGGCGTAATACATGAAGCGAGACTATGTGCAGGAGCCAATATAACCACATTTTGTGGTCCTCTTAGTTAGATTTTACCCTGCCAGGTCTTGTTTCTGACACAGAACAGATTCATTCTGGTTTTGTTTTATTTCCTTTTTTTTAAAATTCTTATTTACTTCAGTTATGTGTTCATGCTTGACACATCTAATTATTCAAAGAATGCATTATTTTTACAGAAAAATATTTTATAGAAAAAGTTCATGTAAGAGATCCTAAAGAAATGAAAAATCTACAACAAATTATGACAGGCAAATATACAGAATAACAATAACAAAAACTCAGTCACACTACCAACTAGTTTGGTAAAATTGACAGCACAATACTCAAGTTTTTGGTTTTTCCAAACCTCAGCATTGTTTTTTCCATCATCTTCTATTATTCTTATTCCTCATATTTTGTTGTTCAATAAATTGTGATATATTTCATAATAATAAAACTCACAAACCCTTATGTGCAAACTGGATGGAAGAAACAGGCTTACAACTTAGAACTCAACTTCTTAAACAGAAAATCAGGTCAACATCCATCAACATTCAGATCAATATAATTCCCAATAACAAAGGCCATCTTTATAACAAAACAGGAAAATAAAAACAGGGTTGGATAGCTAAGCCATATCCTAAATTAATGTTAGTGCCTGGCTGTATAAGGGAAATACGTGCCCATGAGTGCTAGAAACTGCCCACAGAATTATACCTGCATTACTCTTTAAAGGAAAATGAATAGGCAGCTCAGAGGAACCACAGTTCTCACTTATCCAAACTAAGTACTCTGTCTACAGCTTTGGTGATTCAGACTCACTTTTATTTGTTCTCCTGGCTTAATTTTATTTTTTTCATTGATGACTGTATCTGAACTCTTTCACAGTCTCCTAAATGCAAGAATGAATTATCTTGATTGGACTGCAGGAAATACTATGCACAATATCTCCCATAAGACACCATGGAAACACATGAGCTGCTAATTGAATTGGAAAGTATACTGCATTCTCCAAATTCTGTCAGTTCTTTTATCAGCAACAGAAGAAGGTACACATTGTGCCCATGATTTGGGAATGGGGATGGGAGGTAATTGTAAAAGTGCTAAAGGAAGATGCTCAGATGCTTAGCTATTGTCATGACTATTTCAACAGCAGCAGTTGCACACAAAAGATGCAGGATATATTTGAATTCAGAAATTGCATCACATGAAACTGCAGACTCTGTATAAAATGAAAAAAATCTCAGTGGTCTGTTAGATGGAGATTTATTTCTTGATATAAAAGCAAGGTTATGTCCCTAACCCATAACTCTGTTTAGCAGATATATCAGCTTAATCTCAGGACTATCATTCTCAGCCTTTAGCTTTCAGGATTTTGTCATTCAGATCTTGTTACTATAACTGCTAATGGAGAGATGAGATACCTTGGGGATAGTACTTCTTGATGTGACTAAGAAAGGATGATGGCCTCATGGGTATTCTTAGACCACATGTTAGGAGAGTGTTAGAAAGAATATCTCTAGATGTAGTACTAAGAAATAGCAGATAGTCCAGATTGATATGATGTTTGACAAGAACAGAAAGACTTAGCTTTTCTGAAAAGATCAATATGATTGACTAGGAAGACTAAAAATGTAAACCTGGAGGTAAGCTACAGTCAGCAGTTGCAGTGAATACCACACCTCTCAGAAATAAGTCTCATCTACTCAACAGTGTTAGGCTTCTGAGATTGCAGGCATCTGGAAAAAACAGACTCAGCAAAGAAAAATAGAAGTATGCGAGACGTTTATCTATCATTTCTATATTTAGAGGACTCAGCACAATTCAGTTAGGTGAGAAATAAGCCTTTTGTTGCTTTTTTTTTAACTGCTAATTTTGTTTTATTCTTGATTTCTCTGTTATTTAGATCACAGAGAATAAACTGGTCCCTCAGAAAGAACATAGTTATTGTTGTTTCTGAAAATGGATATTGTTGTCTTCTAATCTCCACAGAGAGTTTATTTAAAGAAGGTTTAGAATTGCCTTTATTTTTGTCATTGAATGTCTAAAGTTAAAATATTTTGAACTTGAATTATATATGGTGAGCCAATTCTACTTGTTTATACATTATAACTAATATATTGTAACAAATCATAAATATTGTTCTAGTACTAAAATTATGAAATATTACCATATATTAAAAAAAAATAAAAACAAATATAAATCAAGTCAGGTTTTTATTCCAAGTTGTGAATCACAGATGATTAAGAAAGCAAATATGTACTAGCAAGAAAAAAGAATCAAAAATCCAAGTGGGAAATCAGTGTAATGATAGAAGCTTTTAAATCAAAATTGTTTTCCTCCCAATACAAAAATCCAGCCTTAGTTTAAAGACTCTAAGATAACATGTAGAAGATGAACTTCACAACTCGTCTAGTTGTAAAGTAGGTATGTTTATTCAGTGCTGGGCAGCATGGGGGGTCGCCCCTCCACAAGCGTGTACACCCCACCAATCAACCATCCCATATTTATTCCACTTAGTAATACATATTCACAATCGTCTATACATATTAATGATCTTTCCCCAAAAGGGCTTCCTTAGAATAACCAGTTCCAAGAAATAATTTCCATATGCTCCACCTTCGGCTCCTCCTTTTGACGCATGCGCCATACCTCCTCGTGGTCACAGGCTGGGTCTTTGGGAGGAAGGCCGTATGTCTTCCTCCCTATGCACTTTTCACCTTGGCTCAAAATTTGCTGGATTGTCTTGGTTCCAACCTCAAGGCTGACTTCAACTTGGTCTTGTAACCGATTAAGCCATCCTATCCTTCCTTATCTATTGTTTTTTTTCCCCTTGCAACATCCCTTTTCTTGCTTGGGTTAACACATACACAATGGTTAATTAATATTAGTCTTTTCTAAGCTATAGTGGCTAATACAAGTCTTTCTTAGTTAGATAATATTTACTTCAGGCAATGCTGAAAAGGTACAGGTTAAAGACACGGTGTTAGCTAAGTAAGTTAGCTATCCCACCACCTCAGTTGAGTCACCATCCCTGGAGGTATTTAAGTGACATGTAGGTATGGTGCTGAGGGATATAGTTTAGTGGTGGTGGACTTGGCAGTGTTAGGCTTATGGTTGGACTCAATGATCTAAAGGTCCTTTTCAACCTGAAGTATTCTATGATTCTGTGAGCTGAGGGATTTTTCTCCTGTATTTCAAGTATTGAATATTTTGAAGAGTAAGAGTAAGAAAAGAACATCTAAAGTTTGCAATAATTTCAGGTAATACTTTCACAGAAATAGATTTCAAGAAGTAGAGTGATTCAAACGTTGGAGTTTCTAAGCCCCCTCACCAAAGTGGGAGGCTAGGTGCAGCTGCGCAAGAATTCCGAGATAAACTCCATAACAATGTAGTGTTATTAAGCAAGTATTCTTTATTGCAGCTCTGGACACACAGGAGTTCACTCCTCCAAATGTGCATACCCAGTAGGCAAGCTAGGTACCTAGTTTGTATGCAGGGTAAACATACATATTCATTGTATTTCCTAGAATGGGCAGATTTATGCTAATGGGTTCCTGGGATTCATTGACATAGTCCGAGCATGTGTAATAAAATTAGGGTTAGGGTCTTTTCTCCCTCTGGTGGTCTGTTATGACCTCTGGTGGTCATTTACTTTATCTTCTCTTCTTCATCACTGCATTCTTTTGGTGATCTAAAGCCTAAAATTCTTATTTTTGCTGCAAAACTGGTTCTTGTCTGTCTGCCTGTTCCCAGAGATAACCACTATCTACAAGGCTATAAATTTCACAGTATGACCATACTATACAACTATCCATTAATTGTTGTTGCTTGCTTAAAGATTAATAAAACTCCACTAGACACCCTATCTCCCTCCTTCAATAGTATAATGTTTGTTGGCCCAAGTTCTTTTCCAAGTCTGCCTGTTATTCTTATGGCTGTTATTTATTACTCCTTTCTTCAAGGATTTAATGCCCATTAACTTTGTGATTGAAGCAGCAAAGCTTTTAGGATATGTCATTCAAAAATAATAATGAAAAAAGAAATATCTGTATTTTTGACACATGTTTGTTCAATTGATGGAACTGCAAGATTTTTTATAATTATTAGCTAAAATTCCATTAATAAAGAACAGGATTTATTTCAGTGATTAAAATAGTCTCTTTTGTGTGTATTTTACTTGTAAGTGTGTCTATTATTATATCTCACGCTGGATTAATGAGTATCACATCAATAGGCACAAGATGATGTACTGAAAAAAGCTTTGTGGTGGTTTTGAATATAACTCCAGAGGAAAAATGCAAAAGATTTATAGTTGCATTTTCTTTAAGGATTATGAACAGTCTTTTATTATGTCATTATTTATGTAGGAATATATGTATATAGACAGTATATTTCCTGTACCTGTTTGACTGACCAACACACCTCCACAATGAAAGAAGGCTCAGAGAAGGGCACAAGTGATGTCCTCATGAAGTTCAGGGAAGAACACAAGGAGAAATCACAGCTGCTGTAAGGAAAGCTGAACTTACCTCAACCCAAAAGGGACAAGGGAGTGGCTGTACCAGTTGAGTGGATAACTTCATTGTATAAACAGTCTTCCCTGAGTTAATCAAAAAGGTGTGAATATGTCTTGAGCTAGGGAGACCAGCCAATCACTTTTCTTCATTCTATGACAGAGTTAATATGTAAGCTTTAAAGATCACTGGTTTACCATGCTATAAACTACAGAGAATGAGTAAATTATCATTACCATTTTTTCCTCTGACTTAGGTCTATTTTGTCCATGTTGAATATCAAAAATATTTGTGTTGAAGTACATGTTTAGACTCAGCATTCAGAGCCTCTTGCTCTGTCATTAAGGATAAATGTCCTGTGATGTCTCTCATGCAGTGGCAAAGATGAAGTCAAATGCAGCAAGTGTTCAAGGGGAAAATCAATACATATGCATTAGTCATATTAGTTTGCATTCTTACGTGTATGTGGACACATGCATTTCCATACACATACATTACATACATAACCACCTGTCCTCAAAGGAGACTTGGTGTATTTTAAGTGACCTATCACAGAGTTTCAGAATGCTGTAGGTGTCTCACATACCTGAATGTTAAAAGTGCAGTGTTTTTTTTATGACAACCATGTCACCTGTTAACAATTTATTGGCTCATCTCACATAATGCAGTTATCCTCACGTTATTGTTAGTGCAGGAAAGCTACCACTCACTAAAGAATTTAGTCATAGAAATGATCAGTTCATTTTGGATAAAGTTATAAGAGCAAAGCATTTAGTTTAAGCTAATTATGTAGGTTCTCTCTAAGGCAGAAAAAGATAAGTGAGATGACAGTTGCTCTAGAGGGACATATCTTTCTACTCCATTGCCTATAAAGAGATTTGATACAACTACTTAGGTTAAATGCTTTCATTTTTGACAGCTATATTTAAGTGAGATGAATTCCACATTGGCTACCAAATACTGTTGAAAATTTAACCTAAGTAATTTATCTAAAGTCATATACAAATGGTAACATATTTAATTGAATCCTATTTTCTTAAATTTGTGACTAGTGCTCTAATTATTCTCTTGTTCTCCTCTGTGAAAAATGACTAAGTAAAGGTTTTTTATAGTTTTTAATCTATTTTTGAACTCTTTTGAAGATGTCAGACATTAGGTGAGCTCACAATATCAGGAAGTAGTCATATACCAGCAATATAATATTTTTTAGCACCTCCTTACTTGTTTTTTGGTATTGTGAATGGAGGCAATAAGAGAGAGACATAGACTATTGAAATCATGTGAAAAAACTTGGTCTCAATAAATATTTTACTTCCTTGCAGAAGCAAGAGAGCTCAACAAATGTTCCTTTATCTATCATTAGTTTATTATTCATGTATGCCCTGTTGAACTTACTGAGATGGGGGGTGGTTTAAAGTTCTCTGATCACTCATGGAAACAAATTAGTAGATCATATATATCTAATCAAAAGAGATAGTAGCATATCTTTGGATAGAAATTACTTAAAGTGTAAAAGCCAAAAAAAAAATCAAAACTGTAAAAGTAACAAAGATTTATTTTTTTTTTAATTGTAGCAGTAGCAAAATAATTTAAACCTAATGTAGGCAAGGAAGTACTTATAGGGGAAGTGTTCAACAGTTTATAAGAAGTTGAAATATTTTCAAGAAAGCTTTCCACTGAGAAATACTCTTTTGTCTAAAATTTCTGAAATTCAGAAATAATTCCAACAGATTTTTATTTAGAAAAAGATTAGGAAACAATTTAAGTTTCCCATTCCATAGTTTTTTCAATTTGAAATTGTATATAAAGAATAAAATCATCAGCACTTGAATCAAGTCTTGATAGTTTCAAAACATTTTTTTCTGGATAACTTTTCCACTTTTTTGCCTTTCAGTTCAGGATTACTTCTTTTAAAACTCAGAATGTTTTCTGGTCAAATTTGTTAAAATATGTTGGTTTTTTTAAAAGAAATACAGCTATTATCAGCTTTCTGCAATTGTTTTGTATAACCTGAATAAGAATTAATTTTCAGGAAATTTTAAACATTTTTTTAAGAAATATGGAGAGAATCAAAGATCTTGAAACCATAACATTATTTAAATCAGATCTTAAACCAAACATTTTTATTAAAAGTCTCAACATTTTACAACTGAAATCTACTATGTGCCTGTTCAGAAATACCTATTGTATTGAGGCATTAGCTACATAAACACATCAAAATGGAAATACTGTTTTCATTTTGTAAAGTCCAATATTTAACATTTCAGTTACAAATAATTTTTGTGTTTTGTCAGTGAAGTGTCATAAGAAGGTATTTTTCTGAACATTCCTCCCCAAAACCCAGAAAATAACACTAAAGTTTTCTAGTAACAACAGAAAACAGATGTTCGTGTTTGTAAACCAGCCCCAGAAAAGTTATTTGTAGGTCACACCTCTTCACATAATGATTTTAGCCCATTCTGATTAATAGGTAAATAAGAGAAAGGAGACTTAGTATTCTAATGATCTTAAAGGAGAAAAAAATGAACGGAAAAACCCAACCAACAATATTTTTTCCCCTCAGGGAGCATTTGATTCCAAATTATTATATTATTATAGCTTCATTATATGCTTTACTTGGAAAAACCATGATTCATAACAAAATACACAGAATTTTTATTGCTACTATTGAAGTATTAAAATTCCATCATATGGCAGAAATATTAAAATCTCCTAAACAATACCAATATAGCTTCAAATATGTCTGATCATTTTTCTGCAAGCACAACAGTTCAAGTAAGTGACATTAAGGGAAAACAAACAAATTGGTAGTATGGCTATTATAATTCCACAGAGTTTAAATGTCTGGATGTAGATATGAAATTGTACAAATAACAGAATTAAAATTACACAAAAAAACAAAAGCAATAAAAAAGCTACACCTCCCCCCTTTTTAATGAGAAAATTAAAAATTTATTATTATTCTCTGTGGAAATCACACAATAAATAAACATTTTGGAGACAAAGTTTGTTCTTTAAAGCATATTACTTTGTTGAATTACATTATTACTATAAATTCAGTGAATGAACTCTGAGTTTTTAATAATATTTACATACTTTATTGAAGATTAGGATCCCGTCTACTAATACTGTACATAATGCATGCTTCATTTGTTCATAAGAAAAACTTTGTTGCAGTAGCCTGAGTATTTTCTTTGTGGCCCTCCTCTGGACTTGCTCCAGCAGGTCCATGTCCTTATGTTGAGACACCCAGAGCTGAATGTAGCTTCATTCAGTTTGAAAGAAAACTTTAAACCAGAAAAAAATATTTTGGAAAGGGAAAGGAAAGGAAAGGAAAGGAAAGGAAAGGAAAGGAAAGGAAAGGAAAGGAAAGGAAAGGAAAGGAAAGGAAAGGTATTTAACTTCCTTTTATTCTTCAAAGATAGCAAATAAGTCATAAAAGCAAATATAATTATTTAAATAAATTAAATATCTGATAACCTGTTGTACTGGAAAGCCTGGAAGGCATCAAATGCTCTTGCAGCACAGAGATGCCCATAAACTACCTTAGTGGAGCTTTTGCTTCCTAAACACACATCACTCTCTGGAAACATCTGTAATTGACATTGAATCCTCCCTGCATTATGCACCAAGGGAAATTTAGGTAGACAGCAGAAAAGCTTCATACTTATTTTTTTTCCAGAGATCTGAAATAAAAACACACTTTTCAGCTCTTTCTCTGAGCTTTACAAAGCAACTGTGCTGTTATAAGTAATATAGCTTCTTCCATTGAAAAAAGTTAAAGTTAGTAGACAGTCAGAAACAATTTTACTAAAAATAAATTATGGTTTTCTCTAATTTTGTCCCCAAAAACTCTTACTTTTGGCTAAATGTCATATTAAAAATTATATTAATAGTAAGAAAAATTATAAATATACGTATTCTATATGCCTTATTCTATTAGTCAAGAGCACCTGGGAAGATGGGGTAGTCACAGAGGAGATGTGCCTGCTGCCCCAACCAAGAACTTATTTTCTATCCCTTAAGTCCTCACATTCAGTCAGGTGGAAAGAGGATGGGGAATCCTCTGTACCTTGTGTCCTGTCTGCCAGTTGGGCCTTTCTCAGGGAAGGTACACCTGCTGACACCTGGGTGGCACCATGTTCCCACCAGAGCTCATTCTCGGAAGCTGCCTCCATTGTCAGTTTAATCTGATGGCTAGGAAAAAACAGTGTCCCTACGCTACTTTGCAGTGCTTTTATTCAGCACAATACAATATATAATGTCGAGAAGATGAGACCAGTGCACTGATCTCTCACACTGGACATAAAACTATGCATTTGTACATTTTGAGCTGAATCAGAATCATAACTTTCTGAAACTTCAAGAAGGTTTGTTCCTCATCTGTTGAAGGAAATTTCCCCATTGTAATTAGTTTATTTACTTTTTGCAAACACACACACAGAAATATATTGCTCACGTATATATACACACATACTTTTGCAAAAACCACTTTTTTCAGAATGTAATATTTTCCATGAATACTACTCTCAAAACAAAATATTTAAACACTTTTGATTTTTTTTCCTACTAAAATCAAATAAGGACTGCAAAAG